>CM051234.1:304971146-305116146 GCA_027917425.1 Gastrophryne carolinensis | reverse complement strand
AATTTGGAGTGTGCCCTGCTCACTGAGGTTTGGGCCTTGGGCCCTGAAAATAACACATCTGTTTTGGTAATCCGAGAATTGTCAGCAGGTACTACTTACGTTGGAAGGCACCTTTAGGGCATGAATCTTTGTTTTTACCCCACTCCCAATAATAACCTATCATTTCTACCTTACCGAGCCAATAAAGAGGATGCCACTTCATAAACAATAATAGTTTTTATATTTAGCAGTACCTATAAACGAATCAACGTCGTTTGGGGGACAGTTCCCATTAAAAACAATGGGGCAACCCTGGAGTCTTTTGTGGACTTTTCCTTTAAAGCGGATGGTCTGGAGTCTGAAAGATTCCAGGGCCTGCTGCTGGCTTTTCCCTGAATGGGGATGCCCAGTTGTGTGAAACCTCCCCAGGTGCCCCTATAAGCTCCGGTCTCCAAATGGCTCCAAATACGTCTTGTCTCCAATTGGCTCTGATTGTTCACAATAGGTAGCATAGGCTGTCGCATCCCTGGGGGCATGTGTGCACTCCTTCCCTCTTCAGCCATTCAGATGGCTGGGAATGCAACAGTGTACTCCATATTTATTTCAATCGGAGTCCTTTGCCAAATGGCATAGGCAAGGCAAAAGGTTCTGATTGGACAAGAGCCTGCGCATGTGTCGTTGGAGCGTTGAAAGGTGAGCTTTAATGGGCGATGCCCAGGAGGTGTGTGGGATGCAGCAACACTGAAGGACACTGCAGTCTAATAGATTGGATGTCTTTTTTGAAAACTACATTCGTTTGTGACTTTAAAGTGGACAATAGTTTCTGGGACATCCAAAATTGGGATGCCCTGCTGTGTGAAACCCCCCAGGTCGCCCCATACACTTGCCTTGTTCCCCAGTTTAACAGTGCATGCCTGACCTGCGGCCACATCCCGCTATCCCTCTAGCAGAGAGCGTGCCTGCACCACTTGTGAATGGCCGGTGCGGGCACACTCCCTGTTAGAGGGTAGGGAGGATGCGGCTGTCGGCGCGCTCGGAGACGCTTGCCTTAGACAAAGCTTAGACGATGTGACGTCAGCAGCTCTGAGGATGCAGATTGCACGAGCAGCCATCATGCACATGCGCCATACGACCGGGACTAGGTGAGTTACCTTTGGCGACCTGGGGGGTTTCACGCAGTGGGGCACCCCCGCTCGGAGTGCACTGGGGGAAACTTTAAAATGTAATATTGACTATGGATTCAATTCCCCTGAAAACAAGACACAGGGCTAGGACTACTATTTTTAGTTATCCTATTTAGGAAATGTATTTTTGAAAAAAGGGTGTGTTTGCTTGGTCTTGGTAAATGTCAGTCAAAATATTTGTTTTTTTCAGGTCAATGATGCTCACCTTTATTTAAAGTGTGTTATTGGTTTTAATCACTGTCTGTGTACTGTACGTTTTTGAGTATTTTACCTGTTTTAACCTGATATTCACAGGCAAAATACATCTCTCACTGCATTGATGAAATCAAGCAAGAACTCAAGCAAGATAATATTGCTGTAAAAGCCAATGCCGTGTGTAAGCTGACATATGTAAGTCATCATGTCTTCTACTCATTTTGTGTCATTTCCATCTGCTTGCGAATGTGTTCCTTTTTCAAGGTTTTTTTCTTTTTCAAGGTTTGTACTAGGCAAAAAATCATTTTTTTTTTTCACGCACTTTGTCCTGTAGCATATAACTCGAAAATGCTCCTGTCATTTTAGAAGGTGTAAAATCTGTGTGAATCAGCACTGTTTTACACTTTACCCCTATATGGTCAGCAATCCCAGAATGCAGAGCAGCACAGTCAGAAGGCACTTCCTGTTTGCAGGCTGCCTGACGTTCCATGAGCCGCCATCTTGGATGTTTAAAGGCTCATAACATGCAGTAGATGCAGGTAGGATGATTTTTAATGTGAACAATCTGTGTGTTCAGGGTGTGGGAAACATATAAGATAAACTATTCAGAGTGAAAGACCGCTTTAAGCAGGAGTGATGTTCTATCCACAGGTTTGTTCCATGAGGGGTTTATTAGATTTGGACCAGCAACCTTTGTCTGGTTTGTCTGGTGGGGGTGAAAACACAAAGATGTGTGTGTATAGCTAACTAGATATGTTTTTAAATAACTGTCCATCAGGAGAGGTCGACACTAAAACAAAACAAAAAAAAAAAATCTCAATATCTATCCCTGTTCCCAGCATATGAAGCTCTGATTTACTCACCAGTCTGAGGTCCCTGTGCGCAGCTATGCTTGTTGCAACTTAATGGCTGTGCGCTGCCATGCACAGCCTGAAGAATGTGAGTGATGCCGGTGATGTGTGTGGCTGATATTCCATTCAGTTTTTCTAGCCGTACATTAATATGCGTGGCGGGAGAATCTTATTGGATGAGTGGCTGTACATGTGCCGTTGGACCGAGGAGAAATGAGTGATTTGGTGAACGGCAGGGTTTCACACAGCGGGGTGCCCCCCGGGGGATGGACCATAACCCGGGATAGTGAAAATCTTGGGTTTTGGTGTACTTTGTCAGGTCGGTGGAGTCATGAATATTTGTAAGTCAATATTAAAAGAATCAGCCAATATTTGTTTTGTTCTGGACAGGCTTTTTAGGGGCAAAATCGATCGAAAATGCACACCAGTCAGTTTAGTGTGGAATCTTAGGTCTGTGCTTGGCTGCATAAAACTGAATGGTTGTGGTGTGGAAGAGCATGCAATCTATTGGGACCTTAGGAAGGATACCAAAGGAGGAAGAGCTTACAAACTACTGGGTTACAGGGGAGTATACAGAAGAAGGAAGAGCCTACAATAGTTTCTGGTATTAAGGGGGAAGAGCTTGCAACCTGTTATGGTATAAGAGGAAATAGAGAGGGGGGAAAACTCACAAACTATTAGGGTATAAGGGAGGATACCGTAGCGGAATTTTTGGTGCCAAAATTAAAAATCCATTTAGACTCGAGTGACAGTAGTATCTTATGCTTTCCTCTCTCCTGGGTTCTAAAAATTACCAAGATGATTGGTAGCACCCCTTTACTTTCTAATCTTCGCTTTAATTGTCTAGCCCACATACTAGACTGAACTGAAGTAGCTACATATGTTGAGTTACATGTAAAAAGCGTCTAATATTAAAGGCTTTGGATAAAGTCGTGGAGGTAAAATTTTCATACCGATAAACCTACTCTAGTTATGTATTTTGCCACCACACTTGTATGTACCCTCTTAACCTTTTAACTGCCAGCCTATCTGGAGATTTTGTCACACTTTGTTGCCAGACCATTATGCACTATTTTGCACTCCACATGTTCCACTGTGATTTTTAAAGGGATTTCCCATGGAAATTGTATACTGTTTTCTTTCTCTTCCGTTTTACTTCAGGCCATCAGACTTAATTCAGAGACGGTTAACCTTTCCCGAAGCGTGTGGTCTGCAAGAACAGAGGTGTGTCTCCACCTCCCGGGCCTATAACCACCTGGCTGACTTGATGCTGGATGATTGATTGAAAAACTGAGATGCATTATTATTATTATTATAAATAAACAATAATAATAATGCACCTCAGTTTTTCTTTCTTGCAGTGCAACTGCAAGGACTTATTTGAACTCCTTTCTGATTTACTTTCTGTTTTAAAGGAATTATGCCTTGGGAGCAGGGGTAATGGAAACCTGACTGTTCCTTGGCCCTTATACTCCTTGGATCTGAATGGACCCACTTGCCTCCGCAGCTAAGCTGCATTCAGGTCAGGATGGTAAGGTAAACGCCAGGGTCTTGGGGCGCTGTGGGGTGTCATTTTGTTTTTAAAAAAGAGTGACACTCCTGGCTGAGAATTCCGCCACAGGAAAAAGCAGCCATAAGGCTTTTGTCTGGTGAGCCTGATTGAGGGGAACCAGGGGAATTCATTTCCTCTTTATTGCTCTTCCCATGTGTTTTTACTTGATGAAAAATGCAAAATTTGCGCCCGCCGCTATGGAAACATTTTCGGCTTAGCATAGCAGCGAGCACCGGTGTGCTGCTCTTTCCTTACCCCACTCTCACTGGAAGATTTTAGGCCGGGCGAAGTGGGAAGTACCGCTAACATCGCGGTTCTCCTCCGGCCGCTCTCATTGCAACATTTTCGGCCAGGCTAAGCGGCGAGTACCACTAACATCGCGGTTCTTCTCCAGCCGCCTTCAATGGAAGGTTTTCTATTCTAAGCATACAGAACGTCCTGCTCCAGAAGTAGTAATAACATGTGGGTAGTCCTCCCCCTCCGGCGCTGTGCACTGCAGACATGTAGAAAACAAGCTCCTCCCGGCCCTTCATATACTGGAGGACCTCCCACAAACCCCCAGAATTCTCTGCAGTGCTGGAACTGCGAAGACATGAAGAATCACGCTCTCGCAGGCGAGCGGGGCTTGACAGCCCGAGGCCCTGCGGGACTATTCCCACCCGTCCTTGTTAAGAATATGCCTCCCAGCCTGGGCTGCGTTGGGCGGGTGAAGGTAGGCAGCACCTAGTGTGCTTACGGAGCTAGTCTCCACCGCAATCCCCCTCCATAGGGTAGGTGGTTAAAGGCGAATGGTGAGCCTTCAGTGGATGCCCCTCCCGCACTAGTGCCCCCATGCCCCATCTAACGGTGAACCCTCTATTGGCTCACCTTCCTTACCAGATTCCCCCGTTGGGGGGGGGGGGGGGGGGGGGGGCTGTGTGTTGATGGCCTACTCCCTGCCGTAGTACACCTTAGTCCCTTACAACTACTGGGTGTCAGAGCGCGCTTTACTTGTTTAATGTTAAACTGACTGCGTTTTACTGTGCCTTACGCGCACTCAGCAGCACGTTTTGGGGAAAGCTACGGCGTTTTTCAAATTCCCTTCTTCTCTGAAGTGATGCTGACGTAGCCGCATTCTCTCCTGATTGGCTGCGCGCCTTCTACTTTGCGCGCTCCGGGGGGGAGGCGTGGTTCTGCCTGGCGCGTTCCGCGTCATCGACCGCTATTGCCCGCCCTTCGCGGTTCGCTGGGCGCCATTTCCTTCTCGCATGCGCGTGGTGAAGACGGTCCTCCCCTCGCAGACTGTAAGTGCCCTCATGGGCGATCCTTTCCCTAGCTTGCTTCTTCGCGCTTGGCTCTGACATCCCTGTTCCCCTTGTGTCTTTCAGACAGCTGTCTCCGGTGGCTTCCCCTAATCCGACGTAGCGCCCGGTCCAGACCATTTTTCAGAAATTACTCCCACTTCCCAGCGGGTTATTGGGGCATCCAGGGTTGCTTAAAGCGTCAATCCCTACTGGCACATTGAAGTTAATAATCACCATATGGAGGCATCCCAGGACATCGCGAACGGGGTCCCTCTGGGACAAGCCCGTCTGTGTGCAGCTTGTGGTGTTTCACCTAGCAGCAGTGACAAGTCACGGGTCTGCGTACCTTGTGCTCAACAGGCGCTAGCCGGTCTCCCCACCTCTTCTGAGGCTGGGCCCGCACCTCGCCTTATTTCCCCTATTTCCCCTATGCTTGAGCATAACCCCCAATTCTAGTGGGGATTCTCATGCTGATTTGGCCTCCTAGATTGGCCAGTGTGGAAAGCTTTATTGCTGGCTCCATGGCGCGCAAGGCCACTGCCAAGTAGCGTCACTTGAACCCTGAAGCTACTATTCTCCCTGTAGAATCTGATGAGGTGCTGCTTTCCTATGCTCAGTCCCTATCAGAGGAAGGAGAACTCCTATCTGACTCAGGATCCTACGAGGATGAGCCCAGGAGTCAGGAGGAGTCTGGCTCTGATCCTGGCTCCCAGGACGACATTGACAGACTTTTATCCCAGATCTTTGATGTCTTATCCCTCTCTCCCCCTCCCGCGGCACCTCGGCAGTGGGGCGATCTGTTTCATACCGCTAGGGTGCGGTTGGAGTTTCCCGAACAAACTCCCTTTAATAACCTAGTGCTGGAGGAATGGAAACATCCCAGTAAACTCCAGGGGATTCCCAAGGCTGTGGATAAGAAGTATCCATTTCCTGCCGATCTGGTTAAGTGCTGGACATCGCCGCCCGAGGTCGATGCCCCGATCCTGAGTCTGTCCAATACCTCTATTATGCACTCCCCTGACACTACTACGCTGCGGGATCTAGAGGATCGGCGAGTTGATCAATTGGCTTGTCACGCTTTTGCCTTCGGGGGAGCGTCGCTCCGCCCGGTTTGCACCTTAGCCATCACGGCGGTGGCGCTCAGGACTGTGGTTAAGTCTGCTCTGGAAGGGGCGGATGACTTGCCCTCTGATACCGCCAATGCTCTGGCCACCTGTGAGACCTTTGTGAATTATATCCTATCTGCATCGGACGATGCTATTAAACTGAGTGCTAAATCCTCTGCTCTGGTGGTAGCCATATGCCGCGCGGTCTGGCTACGCCAGTGGGCTGCTGACAATGTCGCCAATAAGGCCCTTACGGGGCTTCCGTTCAAAGGACTGCGCCTGTTTGGAGAAAGATTAGACATCTTTGCCAAAGGAGGCAAGCTGCCCCAGCGCAAGCGTCAGATTCGGCTCTTTCGTGGTCCAAGCTCCCATCCTACCCCCTACCGGGGGACCAAGCAAGGTAGGGGGGTGTCCTTCTCTGGGCCGCGCTCAGAACCCTGGAACAAGAACAGAGGACGCCGCCCAGGCTCCTCCTGGGGTCCCAAGCCCAAAGCCCCCCCCCTAAGACCCCCCAGGCATGAAGGGGCGTCAGGGTGGGGGGACTACAGCACTTCGAGCATGTCTGGAGACGCCTCGTCCCAGACCGGTGGATTCAGGAGGTAGTCTCCTCCGGTTACAAGATAGAATTCGCTGTGCTGCCCCCTACCAGGTTCGTCGGGTCTCGGATCCCGCAGGATCCTGCCTCAGCTCAGGTCTTTTTTTTTTTTTTTTTTTTTTTTTAAGTTTCTTTTTATTTGCAGTTCAACAAACGGCATAACACCCAACAAGTTACACTTACACATTACATATCACATTGAGGCGCCGGAGGCACCCAGTTCAGTGGTACAGAGTCAGCAAATATTTAGACACTACAACCATTCATCCTACACACATACATCTGGACTCGAGTTCTAGTTGACCATGCATCGGGATGGAAGAACCAATCGGAGAGCCCGTCTCCCAGGAGGCCTCTCCCGTCTCCCCAGTTCCACTTAGCTCGCTCAATGACTCACCCTACCATAAGAGGGCAGCCTCGTCCCTTAAGTAAGCCTTCCCCTCCTTTAATCGTCCTATGAAGCGGTGTCCTGGCTCTGCAGCCAGGGACCCCACACCTTTTCAAACTTATCAGGCACCCCCCTGGCCATGTATGTCAGCTTGTACATAGCGAGTTTCTGGTTAACTAAAGCCCTCCACGCCTGTACTGATGGTTTGGCCGGGTGCTTCCAATTAAGCAGAACACATTTCCTGGCGTAAAAGAGCAGCAACCTAAATAGTGATTTCAACGGGCACGACACCGACAGTGTTTCGACCACCCCCAGGAGGCACAGGGAAATCGAGCCAGCAATCCGGATGCCCACCACCCCACCGATCAGGTCCATCACCTCACCCCAGTATCTCGCCAGAACCTCACAGGACCAGGTCACATGTTCCCATGTACCAGCCTCCCTCTCACACCTAGGGCATAAGTCACTTGCCAGCAGTCCCATTCTATGTAAACATATCGGCGTGATGTAGGCTTGATGCAACCACTTGGTCTGGATAAATCTATCTCTGGCTTCTATGACCGATGAGTGTAGGTTATCTAGGATTTCTTCCCAGTCATCCCGGCCGAGGGTTTGGTCTAAAGTTTGCCACCTGCTTTCAACTTTCCCCCTGGGGGACTCCAGTCCAGCCACCAAGCACCTGTACAGTGTAGAGACAGGTTTCCCCAAGTCCGACTCTCTCACCACACTCTCCACTCGGGACACCGAGAAATTCAGGCTGTCCCTGCGGAATTGAGTCTGCAGAGCGTGCCTGAGTTGCAGGTAGCGGAAGAAGTCCTGATGGGAAATTCGAAATGTCTCCCTAATTTGATCAAATGACATAAGCACACCATCGCTGTATACCTGACCCAGCGTCTGAAGACCCCTTCCGTCCCAGAACTGCGGGTCCTGCATTGAAACCAACTCAGGGAGCTTGGGGTTGTTCCAGAGAGGAGCATGGGGGGACCAATACTGGGCCTCGTCTGGATTCCTGTTCAACTTGGTCACCCTTTCCCATATGTTACACACTGCCCTCATACAACCGGTTGCCTCCCGGACCCCCCGAATCCCCCTATACACCAAAAGGGATAGTCTCCCAGGGGAACCCAACACTTCCACCTCCAAACTTACCACCGGGTTATTATGCGGCTGACAAAGCCACCAGTGCACAAACAGGAGCTGCGTAGAATAGAAGTACAGTTGCATGTGCGGGACCGCCAGTCCCCCCTCCACCACCTGTGCCTTCATTATTTGTCTGTTGAGCCTAGGTGGAGACTGCCCCCAGATAAAGCCAAACAGAATTGAATCCAATGTCTTAAAGTGGGAGACAGGCAACAACACTGGCGAGGCCTGATATATATACAGAAATTTGGGAAGGAATATCATTTTATATATGTTAATTCTGCCCATAACTGACAGCGGCAGGTTCGCCCACTGAGCGGCTCGCTGCCTTAACTTAGACACAACAGGGGAGATATTCAGAGACATGAACTCACTTGGTTGCCTACTAATCAGAATCCCCAAGTATTTAAATTGTTGGACTATTTTTAATTGGGACCTCGAGGAGATGTAGGGGGAGTCAAGCTCATCCACTAACATTAGACTAGATTTGTCCCAGTTAATCCTCAGCCCCGAGAACCCCCCAAACACCCCAATAGCGTCCAGAGCTGCGTCTAGGGACCCATGGCCATCCGCCAGGTACAGCAATGTGTCATCTGCATAAAGAGATATCTTCTCTTCTACTGCTCCCAGCTTCCACCCGGAGATGCCTGGGGAGTTCCTGACAATGATCGCCAGGGGTTCAATAGCTAAGGCGAAGAGCAGTGGCGACAGCGGGCACCCCTGTCTCGTCCCCCTATGCAACACAAATGGTTCAGAGTAACACCCATTGACCCGTATCCGAGCGGTTGGCCGTTCATATAACAGTTTAATGTATGTAATAAAACTAGTGGGAAGCCCAAATCTTTCCAAGACTGCCCAAAGATACTCCCATTCTACCGAGTCGAAGGCTTTCTCATTGTCTAATGATATAACCACCCGTTTCCCATGGTTGTCATGTATAATTTGGAGATTAGACATCAGTCTACGGAGATTCACACACGTGGTACGCCCTGGCATAAACCCTGACTGGTCTGGCCCGATCAAATGTAGAATAACCTTGTTCAGCCTAGTGGCTAGTATTTTGGCTAATATTTTGGCATCTTGGTTCAATAGGGATATAGGACGATAGGACGCGCAGGAGTCAGGGGGTCTCCCCTCCTTATAAATGAGGACCACATGAGCCTCATGGAAAGAGGCCGGAAGGCACCCACTTTCAAGCGCATGTTTCAGCACTTCCCACAACCTTGGAGTCACCTGTTCCAGGTCCTGCTTATACCACTCGGCCGGCATCCCATCTGGTCCCGGCGCCTTCCTGCTGGAAAGCATTCTAATTGCGCCAGAGACCTCATCAATGGTGATAGGGGAGTTCAAAGCCTCCTGATCTTCCTCAGTAAGCCTCGGAAAATCAATCTGATCCAGATAGTTACCCAGATCAGTCGCTCCATAGCTCGCCCTCGAGGAATACAAGGCAGAGTATTACTCCAGAAACCTCTGGGCTATCTCCTCTCCCCCCGTTGCTCTCGCCCCATTTTCTAGGATTTCAGCAATGTGATTGGATTGGCTTTCAGCTCTCGCTAGGTGTGCCAGGGTCCTACCGTTCTTATCCCCTTTATCAAAGATTGTTGCCTGCTTATAAAGCAGCAGTTTCCTAGCCGAGTCAGTCAAAAGCAGATTATATTCCCTCTTTAATGCCAACAGTGTTGAGTGGTCCTTGCTATCTGAGGTTTCACTAAACTTCTCCTCCGCCCGCGCCAGCTTGTTTTCAAGATCCACCATTTCCCTCCCCTTCTTCCTCCTAGCTGTAGCGATAGCGCTGATGGCCGCCCCTCTGGTGACAGCTTTAAAGGCATCCCATCTTACTTCCACCGATGTCTCCCCCGTATTACATTCCCAGAACGCCTCAGTAGAGGACTGCAGACTACTCTTAATGTCGGGGGCCTCCAACCATAGAGGGCTCAATGTCCATCCCACCCAGTTCTCCCGCCTCAGTGACAGACCAGCTGTGAGCAATAAGGGTGAGTGGTCCGAGATCCCCCTCGGGAGATAACTACAGGTCGCTACCTTGGTTAGAAATTCAGGCGAGGAGAACGCGAGGTCAATTCTGGACAGGGACTTGTGCGTAACCGAGTGACAAGAGTATGCCCTGTCGGTGGGGTGCTTCCACCTCCAAAGCTCCTGCAGCCCCAGCGTTTCGGCCCAGTTTGCCAGTTGGGTCCTGGGGCCTGGATTCTTACTCATCCTATCCAGCGCTGAATCCAAAACCATATTAAAGTCCCCTAATAGCAGTATCGGGGCTGGGGGGTAGGAAAATACTTTCTCCATTATTCTATCTAGGGTCCTAGCAGAGAATGGTGGGGGAACATATACTCCGACTATTATCATATCAGTATCCATTAGTTTGGCATGAAGGATAACATAACAACCCTCTCGGTCAATGTGCACTGAGAACAATGTAAACGGGGTGCCCTTAGAGATCAGCACCGACACTCCCCTTGAGTAAGTTGAGAATGGGGCATGAAAGGAGCTCTGGATCCATGGCTTCTTCAACGCCAACACCCTCTGGCCCACCAGATGGGTCTCCTGGAGAATCACTACATTAGGTTTATGCTTCCGAACAAACTGGAGGACAGTAGCCCTCTTGATCTTATCATTAAGCCCCCGAACATTCCAGGAGAGAAATTTACACTCGCCCATTATTACTGGTTAAGATGCTACTATCAAGGGCCACCTCTCCACGGTTCACCCCCCTCCCCAGAAATCTTCCTACAACTCGAGTCCAGCACTCATACATCACAGTCATACCAACACATAGACAACAACGCGCTAAACAGATAATACAACATTTAAACTGTAAACCTTCCCCGGGCCCACCCCCCACCCCGCTCCACCACCCCCCAACCTTGGCGAGCATCATATCCCCCAACAAAGTAACACAACACTGGTTTAACTATGTGCAAATGGGGTGCGCAGGCCCGCTGCCCAGGGGTCTGCAAAAGACGGGCTTGCCGATCAAATACAGGTCAGCGGATTATCCGCCACGGGTTCCCAGAGCCATCCAGGGGCGATCAGGGAGGAGGGAGGGGGAGGATCCTTATGGGACTCCCAGACCTCATTAGCGAGGGCTAGGAGAGGCAGACATAGGAGGGTGGGAGGGGGGGCGGGAGGGAGAAGGAACAGGGACGGGCACCAGGTGAGATGGGGGGGAGAGGGGATGGAGGGCGACAGCGCCTGTCACGCCCTGGGAATCCGGAGCCAGGCTCCCCTGTAACAATTGCTGACAGGATACACTAGCTAATTGGGCATCATAAAGGACACAACTTCAGTAACATAAACAATAAACATAACAAAGCACCACCTGGGGTCTCACCAGGATGCCCAGCTGTGGGGCTCCCGGGAGAGCAGAGGAGGCGAACCCCCGCCACCGGCGCAGGCCGGACAAGGGGGAAAAACAGCTCAAGGCAATGGCTGGTTTATTCTCTCCGGTCAGAGCCCAGTTCATCAGGCCCCTGGCAGAGAGTCAAGCCATGTGTTAGCTTCCTCGGCTGAGGTAAAGAACTTAACAGACTCTCCATCTTGAACACGTAGCCGCGCTGGGAACAGCATGGCGTATTTAATCTTCTTTCTAAGCCGTTCTCTAACACCGTTGAATGAACGCCGCAATTTCTGGACCTCCGATGTGAAATCCGGATAGAAAGACAGCCGGGCGTTCTCATAAGACACCGTACCTTTCACTCTGGCCGTGGCAAGTATAGCGTCTCTGTCCTTGTAATGGAGGACTTTGAATATAAATGGCCTTGGCGGGGCCCCGGGCGGGGGGGACCTCAGCGGGATTCTATGTGCTCTTTCTATGGTAAAGAATTTGGTCAGGTTTCTGGGCGCCAGGATGTCTCTTATAAGGTTCTCAGCGAACTCCTCTGGGGAGGAGCCCTCCGATTTTTCAGGTAGTCCCAGGATTCTAACATTATTCCTCCTGTTCCTGTTTTCAGAGTCCTCGGCCCTCCCCAAAAGGACCGTCACCTGTCTGCGTAAGGTCGCCAGCTCCCCCTCCTGCACCGACAAATGGTCCTCCGTCTCCCCAATTCTCCTCTCGCTCTCCCCTGTACGGTCCCGAATTTTATCCAGGTCATGGCGAAAATAGTTGAATTGTTCCTGTAGAGTGTCAAATTTAGTCGTAAGGGCATTTTGACAGGAGGCAATGGCAGCCATGATTGCCGCAGTATCCGGATTAGAGGGCTCAAGCCCAGCTCTGCCTGGGGCCTCCATTGTTTGCGTGCTGCAACTGACCACTGTGGATTTACGCTTCCTATTTCCTGACATACGTGAGAAAAGGCGTACAGGGTTTAAGAAGCCTGTTTTGCTGCACAGATGTAGGGTTCAATGCGCTCCCAGATGCTGCACAGATATAGGGTTCAAGAAGTGCTCAGTTTCTGCACAGATCCAGGGCCCAAGGAGCTTGTTGTGCGGCCCAGGTATAGGATTCAGGGAGCTCTCAAAAGATGCGCAGATAGAGGGTTCAGGGAGCTCTCGGCTGTTGCACAGGTATAGGGCACTGGGAGCCTGATTTACGGCACAGATACAAGGCCCAAGGCGCCCACAGATGCTGCAATAATACGGGGCTCAAGAAGGTCTCAGCTGTTGCACAGGCCTAGGGTTCAAGGAGCCAGTTTTGCGGCACCAGGCAGGGGGTTCGGGGAGCTTGTTTTGCGGCACTACCGAGGAGTACCAGGAGCCCGTTTTATGGTACAGATATAGGGCCCAGGGGCCAAGGAGCCTGCTTTGCGGCACAGATATGGAGTATGAGGAGCTTGTTCTGCAGCACAGATATGGGGTTCAAGGAGCTTGATTTGCGGCACAGATAAAGGGTCAAGGATCTCTTAGGTGCTGCACAGATACAGGGTTCAAGGAGCACTCAGTTGCTGCACAGATATAGGATACAAGGAGCTTGTTGTTTTGCTGCACTGATATAGGATTCAGGGAGCCCTCACCTGTTGCACAGATAAAGGATACATGGAGCTTGGTTTGCTGCACCGATATATGATTCAGGGAGACCTCCGCTGCTGCACAGATATAGGATACAAGGAGCAAGGCCTTGGGTTCAGGGACCATGCAGACACCGTGCCGGCAGGGGGGTTCAGGGAGCACAAATGTGGGGTTCAATAAGCCTCCTGTTGCCACCCGGGACCGGAGGGGGGGGGCAGGGGGGCCCACAGGCACCACGCAGATATGGAGGTCCAGGGAGACCTGCTGCAGACACGCAGCCGCTGAGAGAATAGCATATAATATTGAGGCAGCAGAGTTCAGCCTTCTGTCATGCAGAGCCTCAGTAGCCCCTCTCCACGCTGCATCTATACATGGCCTCAAGATTGGTTGCTGCGCAGTTCCACTGGGGGGTGTCCAGGGCGACCGCCCCAACTTCTCCAATATGGGGCTTAGGAGTGTTCAGGTGCTTCCCGGGGGGGGCCCGTTCACCCCTCTAACTGCCCACACCTCCCACCGAAGGGGCACGATTGCAGGAACAGCCCCAGCCAACACCAGCCTCTCCCAGGCAAGTCAGCACAGTGATGAATGTCCAGGTGACAGCCTCAGCTCCCTCTCGGCTCCCCCTCACCTCTCCAAGATGGCGCTGGCCTCACTCCTGTTTCGCGCCAAACCGCCGCTGATTGCAGACACACAGCACACCTGGGAGGGGATCCCGACGAACGCCACCGCCGCCCGGTTATATAGTGGCAGGCCACCTCCGCCGCCGCTCGCAATGGGGCCGCCCGCCCTCTCCACCGGCCGGCAGCCGCCGGCTTCACCACAGCCACACACCCGCGACCACCGGGCACGCTCCTCACTCTCTCCGCCGCCCGGGGCTTCCAGGGGATGGTGTCCTGCTCACCCGCCTCCGCCCGCTCTCCACGTGCCGAGCCCGCGCGTCTCCTCCACCAGCCAGCCGCTGCTCCGGATCTCTCAGGCTGCCGTCCACTCCCGGGAGCCGCCTCCACCGCACAGCCCCAGGTCTCTCAAGGCACAGGTGTGATTCTTCCACTTAGGTGAGTGGGATTGGGGTATCCAGATGCGCCCACAGTAGCCCAGAAGGCAATAAGTCAGGATTCTTCCAGGAGCCCCTAGCAGACACGTCCGACTAGGCGGCCATCTTAACCACGCCCCCCCTCTCAGCTCAGGTCTTGATGCTGGCTGTGCAGGACCTTCTGGAGCTCGGGGTCATCTGCGAGGTCCCCTTAAGAGACAGGGGCATGGGGTTTTATTCCAACCTGTTCACGGTCCCCAAAAAGGACGGGTCAGTCAGACCCATTCTGGATTTGAAAATCCTAAACAAGTTTGTCAGAAGCAGGCATTTTCGTATGGAGACTCTGTGCTCTGCCATTGCCTCGCTGCGTCCAGGGGACTTCATGACATCTGTGGACATCAAGGATGCTTACCTGCACGTGCCGGTGTTTTCAGGGCACCAAAAGTTCCTCAGATTTGCGCTGTTGAATCAGCACTATCAGTTCGTGGCCCTCCCATTCAGCCTCACTTCGGCCCCCAGGGTCTTCACCAAGGTGCTGGCAGGGGTGATGTCTCTCTTAAGACTAAAAGGCATATGTGTGTTGCCCTACCTGGACGATATTCTCATCACCTCTCAGTCTCTGCAGCAGGCAGAGCTGGACACTCGGTCGGTGGTGTCCACCCTGGAGTCCTTTGGCTGGGTGATCAATTACCCAAAGTCCTCTCTGTCCCCCTCCTCAGTGACACAGTTTCTGGGGATGATTCTGGACTCGGTTCAATCAAGGATATTCCTTCCTCCGCTGAAGGTGGAAGCTCTGATAACCCAGGCGAGATCCCTGCTCGCGGACCCTCATCCCTCCATCCGACAGGGAATGCAGTTGGTGGGCTCGATGGTGGCAAGCTTCGATGCGGGGCCCTATGCCCAGTTTCATCTCAGAACTCTGCAGCTTCACCTTCTGTCAGTATGGAACAAGGACCCAGCGTCTCTGGACAACAGCTGGGTGATTCCCCCCTCGGTCAGTCAATCCCTTGCGTGGTGGTTGGACCACAGGAATTTGACAAGGGGCAGATCCTTCCTGGCTCCCTCCTGGGAGACGGTCACGACGGATGCCAGTCTTTCGGGCTGGGGGGGGGGCTTCTGGAAGTCCCTGCGCTTTTAGGGGAGATGGGGCCCTTGGGAGGCCCATCTTCCTATCAATGTCCTGGAACTCAGGGCGGTCAGGTTGATACTGGAAAGACTGACCCAGCACCTGAAGGGTCTGGCGGTTCAGGTACGCTCAGACAACAGGACGGCCGTAGCCTACATCATCGGGGAGGAACCCGGAGCAAGGGTGCTCTCCAGGAGGTGTCTCTGATTCTAACTTGGGCAGAGACCAATGTACAATGCATATCGGCTGTCTACATTCCGGGGACGGAGAATCTGCTAGCAGATGCTCTGAGCAGGGGGTCGTCCCGTCAGGGGGAATGGTCCCTCTGCGACAGGGTATTTCAGTCACTTTGTCACCGTTGGCGTGTGCCGGACGTGGATCTCTTTGCGTCACAATCACAAGCTCCCGAGCTTTGTATCCCTGTCTCAGGATCCTCTGGCTCTGGCCACGGATGCCCTGTCAATGTCTTGGAAGGAGTTTCGGCTCCTGTATGTGTTTCCACCAATTCCCCTTCTGGGCAGAGTGCTGCGCAAGATCGCTCTGGAAGGGGTACCCGCGATTCGGGTGGCCCCAAGGTGGCCAAGAAGAGTGTGGTTCGCGGACGTGGTTCAAATGGCAGTAGATCAGTGCGATCTGCCAAGGTTACCAGACCTGACCCAAGGGTCTCTACGCCATCCCAATTTACTAACGCTGGCTTTGACGGCCTGGCTATTGAAACCGCCATCTTGAGGGAAAAAGGTTTGTCTGAGTCTGTTGTGGCTACCATGGTCCAAGCCAGGAAGAAGACTTCTGCTGCCATCTACTATAGAGTGTGGCGGGCTTACATTGACTGGTGTGAATCCAGGTCTCTTCCCTGCCGGGAATTCTTAGTATCCAGGGTGCTGGAGTTCTTACAACATGGCCTAGACTTCGGTCTCAAGCTCAGTACCTTGAAGGGCCAGGTTTCGGCCCTGTCCATCTTCTTTCAGAAGACTTTTGCCCATCACTCTTTCAAGACATTCTTTCAGGGAGTCACTCATGTGCGCCCCCCTCGGAAACCTATTGTTCCTGTTTGGGACCTGAACTTGGTGTTGTCGGCCCTGCAGGGGGCTCAATTTGAGCCTATCCACGAGGCCGCCCTAGCTGTGCTCACGCTCAAGGTTGTCTTCCTGGTAGCCATTACTTCGGTCAGACGCGTGTCTGAGTTGGCTGCCTTGTCTATTCAGCCTCCCTACTTTGAGAGACACCGGGACAAGGTGGTGTTTCGCTTCAAGCCAGACTTCCTGCCTAAGGTTGTGTCTGCATTTCATTTGAATAAAGACATCGTGCTTCCTTCCTTGTGCCCCAATCCTAATAACCCTAAGGAAAGGGTTTTGCATTCCTTGTATGTGGTCAGGTGTGTCAAGTCTTACTTGGTTACCACGCAGGCCTTTAGGAAGACGGATGCTCTCTTCGTTGTGCCTCATGGGCCTAGGAAGGGTTTGGCTCCCGCCAAGTCTACCATCAGTAAATGGATTCGTCAGGCTGTTGTTCAAGCCTATACTGCCAAGGGGAAGACTCCCCCCTTTCGTCTTACCGCTCACTCTACTAGAGCTGTTGGGGCTCGTTGGGCTTTTCAGCACCAGGCCTCTGTTGAACAAGTTTGCAAGGCCGCTACTTGGTCTTCTGTACATACCTTTACAAAGTTTTACGAGGTTGATGTTCGGGCCTCAGCTGACGCTGTGTTTGGCCGCAAGGTTCTGCAGGCGGCAGTGGTTTAGACTGCCTGCTGCTGCCTTCTGTTGGGGATCCCACCCTGCTTTATGGACACTGCTATTGGATGTCCCACATGTTATTACTACTTCTGGAGCAGGACGTGCTGTATGCTTAGAATAATACAACTCTGTGAAGTACTCACCTGTAGAGTTGGTATTATACGCATACAGCACGTCCTGCTCCACCCCACCCTGTTTTCACCTTGTTCTGGATCCCCTGTTGGTGATTGTTATCTTTGATATTTTTGCCAGTTTTGGGTGGTTGCTTTCTCCTGGTCTCTATTTCTCACTGTTTTTCAATGCTGGGGATTTGTGGGAGGTCCTCCAGTATATGAAGGGCCGGGAGGAGCTTGTTTTCTACATGTCTGCAGTGCACGGCGGCGGAGGACTACCCACATGTTATTACTACTTCTGGAGCAGGACGTGCTGTATGCGTATAATACCAACTCTACAGGTGAGTACTTCACAGAGTTGTATTTCCTCAAGGCAGAGACAGTGAATCTCATATTGTTTCCCAGACCGATGTGCCGAAGGGACTCTCTTAGGAACGGCCATCTTACCCTATCGAAGGCCTTTTCGGCATCGGTGGAGAGAAGCATCAGGGGGGTCTCAGAGGTTTTGGCTGAATGTATGACATTAATGGCGCGAATAACATTGTCTCTAGCCTCTCTATGCAGTACAAACCCAGTCTGATCCAGGTGCACGAGATGGGGGACCAGCGGTGACAATCTATTAGCTAAGATTTTTGCATATAGCTTCATGTCCGCATTAAGCAGAGAGATGGGTCTATAACTTTTGCAGGATAACGGGTCTTTCCCCGACTTATGAATAACGGTGATATGGACTTCCAATTCCCTACTCGAGAATGCTCCCGGGTTTTCCTCGTCAAGAATCGTGTTCCAGGCCCTTACCAATCGCGGGCGCAACAGTGCCTCAAAGGCTTTGTAGTACCTAGCCGTAAAACCGTCCGGCCCCGGCGCCTTCCCCACTGGTGTGAATTTAATTGCCTCCGCCAGTTCACCCACATTAATTGGGGTCTCAACCAGGGCTATGGCTTCTTCTGAGACCTTCGGAATATTTGAACTCACCAGGTATTGCCTATTTCTATCTACTTGAATCCCACCCCTTCTATCTTCTATCCCACCCCTGACGCGTCGCCGGGTAGGCCATAGAGTCCCGAGTAATAGTTCCTAAATGTGCCCGCTATGGACTCTGAAGTGTGCTGCTTCTGTTGGGCCTCGTCCAAAATTTCAGGTATGAAATTCTGGGTCTGCTGTTGTTTGAGGGCTCTTGCAAGGAGGGTGCTATTTTTGTTGCCAAATTCATAATACCGCCTTTTACATTTTCTAATCACATGCTTGGCTTTTTGCCTTAACAGGGCGTTGAGGGCCACTCTAGCTTACGTAAGCTCTCGGAGTACGCTCGCTGCCTCTGACTGTTTGTGGGAAAGTTCCAGAGCATTGACCCTCTCTGTCAGTCTTGCTAGCAAAGCTGTGTTTTCCTTCTTTAATCTCGAGGCCTGGTCAATCAGGATTCCCTGGTTAACGCTTTTGTGGGCTTCCCAAAGGGTCAGGGGTGAGACCTCCCCGTTGTCATTCTCATTAAAGTGCGAGGTGATACCATCTCTGACAGCCTGTTGCACCACCGAATTTTGCAGCAGGGATTCGTTTAGCCGCCATGTGAAGGGGGAGAGAGGCCTGTTCACCACGTCGAGATCCAGGTAAACAGGGACGCGGTCTGAGAATGAGGTGGTGTAAATACCGTCACCTGAAACTCGCTCCAACAAGCTATGCGAGACACTGAGGTAATCAATCCTGGAGTACGTCCCATGCACCCTTGAATAAAATGAATAATCCCTGGCCGTGGGGTTTCTAATTCACCACGCATCCACCAGCTGTAGGCTCTGTAGTCTTTTCTTTAGGGATCTGAGAGCGTGCTGAGTAATTGCTGATTTACCCGCCGAGGTGTTGATGAGAGGGTCAATTGACAGGTTAAAATCCCCACCCAGGATCAGCTCACCCTCAGCAAATCTCTCGGCTTTATCCAATGTCTGCTTGAGGAACTGGACCTGACCCTGGTTGGTTGAGCGTACACCGAGGTATAACACTTCTGGTTAATCAGGCCTTTAACCATGACCACTCTCCCTGAATCATCAGCCCATGAATCCAGCAGAGAGAAATGAGCGTCCCCTGCAATCAAGATTGCCACCCCTTTTTTTTCCCTTCAGCGACACAGCTGGTGAAGACGTGTGGGGAAAAAATCTACTATTCAGCTTGGGAGCTGCACCTCCTTTTGAAGTTCGTCTCCTGGATGAAGATTATTTTCGCCTTGTATCTCCTCAACTCCTGCCACAGTATCGTTTTTTTTCTGGCGTGTTCAGGCCTTTTACATTCAGGGACACGACCTTCAGCGAGCCCATATTGTGAGCTCGCTGGGAGGCAGCGCCTGAATAGATAAATTAGAATGAGGCTGCTCCTAAAGCCTCTGAGGTTGTGGGGTATTGGGATGGGGGGGAGGGGGTTGGTGTACTGGGTAACAGTTAAGACTGGGGGGATACACAGGTAGGGGGAGTAAACAAGTATGGAACTAATAACTAGACTAACTGGTAGTCAACCGGTAAATCACTGTACACGTGCTTCGGGGATGGTGCTTTTTAGCGGAGAACGGTGGGGGTCCACCCTATCCCCCCGATAATAGTGGGGTGGATAAGCAGTCCGCTACTTTCCTTCCCCTCTGTGGGGACCGAGGTTGTCCCTAGAGGGGTGCACCTAGCGTATAGGGGGAGTAGAGGACTGGAGCCGTGAACTGCGGGGTGTGAGTTGCGCTATATTTGTAATCTCATCAGATTGCACTCGTAAGGCATGAGTAATATGGATGGGGGGGGGGTTTAGATGGCAGGACGGTTGGAGACCATAGGATTGAGCGACAGGGACGCCCGAGCACGGCCGCCCGGTCAGCAGCGCGTCCCAGTCGGGAGACCGCCGAGCACCCACGACAGCGGCCAATTCCGTAAAGGGTGGCAGTGAAGCCCGCGGGCATAATATCACCGACGGGCCCCCTGTCAGGGGCAAGACGGCACACCCGACGGTCACACGGCTGTCCCAAGGGGACAAAGCAGGCCGACCGCCCATACACACGCGGCCGAACAACAACTATTCAAAACTGACCCATCTTAACAACATGCTAGTATAATCAGCAAGAGGGCCAGAGGCGCACGTCCCATGTGCTCGGTGCCACCGCCACCCCCACCAAGAGCGATACAACTTACTCTAACCCAGCAGGGCAGTGTGGAATAAAACATAACACAACACAGGGGAGCCAGCTGGCGACCTGCGGGAGGCAAGTCCTCAACCAGATGCCCGGTCAACTGAAATATTCTTTAAACCAATTATCGCTTAACATGGAGCTCTTAACATAGCGCCACCTGCCTCGCCCACCTCGGTCGCTCACCCCCCAGCTCTAAATCATAGGGTGGTGGGACTTACCGACGAGAGGAGGAACTGGGTGTCCGCGCAGTGGGATCAGAGGCCGCCGTTGAAAAGGGTGCCCCCAGCGGTGGGTAGCTCTCTAGTTCTGGATACTGTCCAGCAAGGGTTTTAGAAGCTTCCTCATTTGCAAAGTCCTGCGGGACAGATCTTGTAGAATAATCACCTGAGCACCCTGGATCGTAATGGGCCCTTTCTCCCAAGCTCGGCGGGTAATCTCTTCTTTAATTTTGAAGAAGTGAACCCTGCAAATGATATCTCTGGGTCTGTCTCTCCCCGGTGGACGGGAGCCCAGCGCGCGATGCACCCGGTCAAGTTCAACATGGTTAGTGCTGGGGAGCTCCAGGAGCTCATTGAAATTTGCTGTTACTGTAGCTGCAAGGTCTCGGGGCTCCACCGATTCAGGCACTCCCCTCAAGCGAAGGTTGTTCCTCTGGTTTCGGTTCTCAATGTCGTCATGTGCAAGGATGAGGTTGGACACATGTCGCCTGCTCTCTATTTGCTGTTGTTCCAGAGTTGCCACACGTGCTTCCAGCGACCTGTGCGAGCCCTCCACGCCGTCCACTCTAAGTGTGATGTCTGTCACCGCCCTCTGTAGGGTCGCCAGGTCCCTCTTAATAGCACCCTCCATCCGGGAGACGTATCCATCGTCACCTTTGGTAGGGAGGCTGCACAGGGCCTCATTGATGTTGACTCTAACCGCTTCTGCTACTACATGCGACAGCAGGTCGAGCGGGATGGATGGATGGATGGGAGCCGTGGTCAGATACTGAAAGTGTGGGGCTACGCAGGGTCACTCCTCCAGCATGAGGGTTCAGTATGGCATTAGGCTCACCCCGCCCTGCGTGGCGGGCAGCAGGATGAAGGGGGTCGCTCAGGCTCCCCCTGGCCAGGGGGTCCCGTCCGGGCCTCCCCAGCTGTGATAGCCTCACTGTGTCCCATGGCCCTTGATCGCTTTGCCCCGTGTTGGAGACAGTCCCAGGGTGGACCTGCCAGGATGGAGTGGGACGCTCTGGGGGTGTCGGCGAGAGTCGGGACATATCCCCACGACCCGGGGCGGCGAATCTGGGCTTCTCGTGTCCATTTCCAGGGACCCGGCGCTCTCCACAGTTATCCGTGAGTGGGGCCGCCATTTTGCTGCTGTGGCTCTCCCTCAATTGTGAAGTGGGTCCCCTGCCGCTGCGGGCCCTGGTAGAGGGGGCTCCGGCTGGAATCCAGGGGTAAGGGGACTGGGGCGCACCCACTAACCTCGGCGCCGCCAGGTGCTCTTCCAGTGGGGCCTGTGCGACCGTCCGCCTCACGGTGGATCTGAGCGGACACTAACTGGCAGTGTCTCCCCTCACAGCTGTCTAGCGCCCGCCGCTCTCATCCTCCTCTCCACCCCCGCCCGCAGCCAGCTTGCATCTACCATCTCCGTTCTCCGGCGGTGGTACGCAGAACCCCCCTAAGCAGGGTCGCTAGTCCTCGCCGTGCTGCAGGCGATCCGGACTGATCCGGCCAGGGTATGTAGGGCAGGCCATGTCTTCACGTGCTCCCGCACCTCTCGCCGCAATCTTGATGTCCGCCACCCCCCCCCCCCCCCCCCCCGAAGTTCTGTCGTCCCGGGCGCGAAAGAAGGAGGGGATGTAGCTTCTTGGGTGCTCCCCTGCCTTTCCCTTTTCTAGGCATCTGTTCCCTGGGCTTTTCTGTAGTGCCTGAGCGCCTCTAAACACGGTGCCAGTGCAAAGCTCCCCTCGCCCACGTCTCTATGGCCCCATGTCAAGCCACGCCCCACCGGTAGGTCATTTTTTAATGATTGTGTATTAATATATTTATTTATATATAAATATTAATGTATTTAATCGTTTTTAAAATATATATTTATTATATGATTGTGGGATAAGACTGGCAATATATTGATCTGGTTCACCCTCTGAGCTCTCAGAATAGTCTTGCGACTATGGGGAACTGTTCACATACTAGGTTTTAGACCCCCTGGGAGGTAATCTAGTTTTAATCACCATGACGGAGGCATCTGGGGTAATTGGATCTGGTCCTTTAGCAGATAGATTCACCCCATGTCCAGTATGCAAACACACTGGACGAGGATAGCACGGTGTGCAGGGTTATGCTGCGGTAGTAGTGATATGGGAGACAATATTCTCCTCTCTGCAAGGGCTCTGACCCTTGTTGCCGGCTGCCCCCTCTGGCAGCCTTCAAGCGGATCTAAAACCTTTAGTAAGTCATATCGGCTACTAAGAAAGTTCCTCTGAGTTTTGAAGAGGATATTGTGGCTGCCATAGCCTCCTTCAGAGTCTTTAAAGTCTGTCGGCAGCCCTCAAGTGGTCCTAAACCTTTAGAAAGTCATTTAGAAGGATTGGCTACTAAAAAGGTTTTTAAAGAGAGGATTTATCCTCTATGTTGAAGAGAATATTGTAGCTGCCATAGTCTCCCAGGAAGTTAACCGTTGGGGAGGATTTATCCAGTCGGGACTCGTATTCATAGTCCTGTACGCAAGGGGTTGCTGAGTTAAGATGGATGGATGGTTTTGATTTCCTCCATTCTGGAGGATGTTGCAGAGCATACACATTCTAATCTGATCAATAGGGAATGGCAGAAGGCAGGTTGTCTTCCGCCCATTCCTAAAGTACTAGATACTTTGTATCCCTTTCCTCCAGATCAGATTGAATTATGGTCTCGCCCTCCTGGACGCTCTGGGGCCAGGTCTTTTTAAGATTTTGGTTATGCCATCCTCGGATAGTGCTTCTCCAAAGGATCCAGCGAATCAGTGCGTGGATCAGGTGGCATATCCTGCTTATTCTAAAATGGGGTCGACCTTGCGGCCTGCCTGGGCTACATCCATAGCATTTTTGGGGAGCAGGAGGTTGTTAAAGCAACTGGACTTGAAGACTTGTAGGGGTCATTCATTGAAGTCATGCTCCCCAGGTGATCAAGACCAGTTTGGCTACAACAGGTATATGATACGGGCTATGGAGGATTGAGTGTTAGCCTTAAGGCGTGCTTTATGGCTTAAGCAATGGCCAGCTGACATAGCCTCCAAAAAAGAATGACAGGACTCCCCTTTAAGGTAGGGTTTCTGTTTGGGGAGTGCTTGGTTGACATGGTAAAGCATGCTACTAGTGGTAAATCATCTAATCTGCCACAGAAGCCGAAGTCTAATACTGCTTCCGCAGGGCCTCTAATGCTCCGGGGTTCAAGCAAAAGTAGATTAAGACAAAGTTCCAAATTAAGGCAACAGGTGTCTGGCAGAATAAAGCCAGACCCCCCCTTTAAAGCCTGCTCGGGCATGAAGGGATGCCCCCGCTCTTGCAGATGGTGGGGGGACCACTTCTGCATTTTGCTCATATTTGGAGGCATCATGTAACAGATATTTGGATACAGGAAGTTGTATCCTCAGATTACAAGATCAAATTAGGAGCTAGAACCTCTTGGAGATTCTCTTGGTCAGGGGTATCCCGAATTCCGCAGAAAGCAGAAGCATTGAGATTTGCCGTATCTTCCCTTTTTAGAGATTGAAGTTGTTGATCCACAGTGAAGTTACTCCAGCCGGGAAGTGTATATAGAAGGATACATACCCACATTGCTGTAGGTGGCCTACATCTTCAGTTTCTGGTGTTACCCTTCGGTCTATCTTCAGCACCAAGGGTGTTTACCAAGGTGTTGGCATGTCTCATGTTTTCTCTAATAAGTCAGGGTATACATATAATCCCTTACTGAGACTTGTTGTTGATATGGGCCCCATCATGTCAGGGGGCCCAGAAGGATACACAGACTGTCTGATCGACATTGGATAATTGACTGTCCAGTCGAATTTTTAAGTCAAATATATCATAGCTTCAAGAGTTAATCTTTCTGGGACTGTCATTAGACACGTCTCAGGCAAAAGTGTTTTTTCCAACACAGAAGTGACTCTTATTCCAGGCCAGGGTACAGGGTCTCTTGTCTTGCCCTCACCCGACGATTTACCAAGGAATGTGTCTGTTGGGCCTGATGGTATCTTGCTTTGAGTCAGTACCTTTTGCACTGTTCACACAAGACCCATGCAGATGGAATTGCTCACAATCTGTGATCAAGACCCACACACTCTGGATCACTCTTTTTGCCTGACACCGTCAACAAGGCAGTCTCTAGCTTGGTCCTCAGCCTCTTCAGACTGGCAAATCCTTCCTTCCAGTACAGTGGAAGATCATCACCATGGATGCCAGTCTATCTGGTTGGGGGAGTGTAATGGAGTCACCAATGCTCCAGGGACAGTGGAGTCTGAAGGGCAGCAAACTCTCCATTAATATCCTGGAATTGAGAGCGATTCTATTGTATCTCAGACATTGGACATACCATCTGAAGGGGCATCCCGTCAAACGGACGGCGGTGGTATATATCAACCACCATGGAGGCACCTGCAGCAGTGAAGCCCTCATGGAAGTGAGCTGGTCTTCTACTTTGGGCTGAGAAACAGGTTTTATGCATTTTGGCTGTACACATACCTGGAGTGGACAACTTGCAGGCCGATCATCTCAGCAGAATGGTCCTGCATCAGAGGGAATGGTCTCGTCCAGGGATACTTTAACTATAGCAACAGATGTCCTGACTCTTCAGCTAGCCGCAGGTGACTTGCCAGACCCAGAGCCTTGTGAACTGGTATAAGGGTCTCATGGACCCCTTACCAGTTCACAAAGGGTTAACAGTAAAAAAAAAACACACATTAAAAATGACAATTTTATTTTTTTTTTCTCTTTACTCACCTCCGATTGTCAGCTCCTGTGTCCCTCGGTGATCCGATGACAGATGCCGATGATCGCCAGCCAGTGGAGGGGGGGCAGGTGATCAGAGCAACCCCTACCCCTCTACTGTTCTGCCCAGCGATCTCCAGGCATCTGACAGCTGAGCCGCCGAGACCCAGGATGACACCTGCATGGGGATGTCATAAGTCCCACCCCCAAATGGGTGGGGTTACTTGGTAAGTTGGCAGTGCCCATCGAGAAGACATGGGGAGAGGGCCCATTCGCCACCCTCCTGAAAAGAGAAGAGCCGGGGGGGGGGGGGGATGATTTGAGGCCCCTCCAGAGAAGAGTAGAGTCGTTGTGAGCGATCGGGCACCGAGGTGTGTTTTTTTTTTTATTAAATATTGGCCGTTTTTAAAGCAGAACACCACCCAGGACTATGACTATGCCACTGTGTGAACCTCAGGAAATTGGGTAAGTGTCAGAGTGCGAGACTACGAGCAATCATTTTTCTGTGGGGGATAAAAGGGCAAGTGTAGTGTTTACTTCACTACCTGGGCAATTACTTCTGTGCCGATTTTGAACAATACTGGTACGGTTGTAATGTTCAACCAAGATATATATATATTTTTTTTGTACTTTTTATGCCTCACATACATTACCATGATTTCTCTCCTGGCCTGGTGCAGAATCCTTTCAATGTGGACCTAAACCCGACAAACTTCCACTCCACTTCACTGCATTCCATTGCTTTTGCAGGTTGTCTGAGTACTGGGCAAGGAGAGTTAAATTTAAGTGCTCTATGAAATGGAAGTCACAAAAAGTGCTACTAAATAGTATGTAGGTCAGACAAGCCACTATAAAATAATTCCCTGGTAAACCTTTACTGCTGACTGACCAAATGCCCACAGTACTTTCCAGAAATATTGGTATAAAGAAATAACGTGTGCTGCTTTTGTTTCATAAACAGTTGCAAATGCTGGGCTATGACGTCAGTTGGGCTGCCTTTAATATCATTGAAGTAATGAGTGCCTCAAAATTCACTTTTAAGGTATGTGCAAAACAAGATATAACAATCGGTGTTTGTGTTCATCAACAGTAGAGCAAAGTAATTTTTATGTTTATGTCTTCTGCAGAGAATTGGATACTTGGCAGCGTCACAGTGCTTTCATGAAGGGACAGATGTTATAATGCTAACCACAAACCAGATTAGGAAGGTAAGTTGCTTTTCCAGAAAAAAAATGTCCATGAGAAATTTCCAGTAATTTCCAGAAGGTAATATACCATTGGCCCTTGTTCTTATAGAGGTGTACTCAGCAAATTGTGGGTATAATATTACATAATGGGGCTGGTACTTTACTAAATATGTGTGCAGAATTAATTTACCTGTACATGGCAGTGTGCAGCTTTCTTTGAGAAATAGATGCTTCTTAGTAAGACTTTTATCACAATATCTTGGAGTGTTTGCTTGAGATAGATATATATTAAATATATTATATATTGTTTTGCATAGTTTGTTTACCTGCAAATATTTTGTTTTACAGGATCTCAGTAGTCCTAATCAATATGATACGGGTGTTGCCCTGACTGGTTTGTCATGCTTTGTAACACCAGACTTGGCCAGGGATTTGGCCAATGACATCATGACTCTGGTATGTATGATGAAGTAGAAGCTTATGAGCTATATTTAACCATATAGAAGTTACCCAGTTGTTAAAATGTGACGTGACATTTGTTTATTTATGGTAATATGGTCTATTTCTTCCTTTTTACCATTTTATGTGCACATTGATAATGGATATTTGCATGCCAAGCATTAGCATGTTAAAAATCCTTTACAAAAAACACAAGCTGAAATATTGTAATTGCTTTCAAAAGCTTCTTAAAAGCTGCACCGCACGCTCCTGGAGTCAAAAAGACTAAAAGCAAGATAAAAAGGCTAGCCTACCTGCAGGGAATATGAAATCTGGATGCCCTGCTGTGTGAAACCCCTGGGGTCTGTTCCCCGGTGGTGCTGTCGCTTCCTCGAGCCAGCATCCCCTGCTTCCCTGTAGCTTAGATGCGCTCCCACAGACGGTCTTTTAGATAGGCTTGGGGCCGAGGTGTCTCCCCAGACTACATGGAAACTGGAAATGCTTCCGGTGAGCCGGGTACCATCTGTCGGCGTTCTTGAGATCAGCCAATATGTGATCTCAAAAATGGCAAGTGGGCATGGCCTTGGCAGTAGAAAAAAATGGAAAAACAGTTTTTTGGAAAACTAGATCACCGCTATTTTGGCATAATCACCTGAGTTACTTGAACAGGTGGGAACGCAGGATGACCCAAAAAGAATTTTGTTCCACTTTAAGACTTTACATTGATCCCTCTTTCCAAGTAACTGCATAGAGACAGGTTCAGTGTTCTTTAGATCATTCCTACTGGGTCCATATAGTTCACCACACTCCCTGCCTAGTTTTCCCTACTGTGCCTGCAGCTCTGGTTTCTCCTTTTGAATTTTTTCCCTCTTTTTTCCCCCCATACCTTTGAGTTAGTCACACCTAGTGCATCAGTGCTTGCTGTGGTGAGGTGTGATGGAGAATCACACCTCACCACATAGACCCCTTCTTATGCTAATGTTAACTGTTGTCACCGGTTCCATGGATCAGTGGGGTATTTTCTGTGCATACTCATGAGCCATAAATAGCTGGTGGGGGTGGCAGTTTATCCCCCACAGTGTGGTTAAATTGTTACTCTGGGCTGTTCTTTTTGTGCTGCAGATTGGGAGACTTGACAGACCATTGGAGTTATGGTCCACCCTTCGGCAGGGGCCAGATTCTTTACAAGCTAAAGTGAATATAAACAGTCTGCCATATTTCACACTGTCATCACCACATAAGTGACCAAAAGCCTCTAGCAAGGCTTAAAGTGACTGCTCAGTCAAGTAACCAATGTACAGGTAGAGGTGGGCATCAGATCAAAGGATGCCCACTCCGTATACCAGGGCTGGGTGCCTGTAACCAGCACCGGTGCTTGCTAAGTCTGTTCCTACAGTCCTGCCCCAGGTGACAGCCCTACAAGTAGAGAAGATTGGGTGGTGGGTGGCAGTGTTATTAGTAAGTCAAAAGTAAAAAATATTCTATCAGTAGCTTACCTTTTTACAGAGTCACCCCTCTGCGGACATTCCTCTATGCATCACATTGCTGTTGCCACACCCACTGTTTGTCCTAGTTTTATTCTTTGTGTGTCACACACACCCCGCTTCCTGTAGTAATAACGTTCGGGTAAACCATCTCCAGATGTCATTGCAGAGAGAGAGATCTTGAAACTGTTCCCTCCCAGTCTATATATACCTGGGACCTCCCACTCAATCCCCAGTGTTCTCTCTCTGCAAGATGCGTCAAGACAGAAGAAAGAGGTCTCCCCTCCTGGTCTATTTCTGCCCAGTTCTTTTTTACTTGTATTTGGTAACTATCGGAAGCCTCCCAGCTTCGGCTGCTGACTGGGTAATGGTAGCCGGCACCTGGTGGTGCCTAGGAGCTTATCTCCTCCACTAGTCCCCATTATTGGGGCAGAGTGGTTATCCGGTTGGTGACCTGGATTTTGGGATGCCCCGTACCGTTGTCCCCATATCTCTTCTCTCCTTCTCATGGCCTTCCCTTTTTTGGTGGGGAAGTCCTTTAGGGGGGAGGGGGGGGGGAGGTGAGGGGTCTTTCTAGGATATCCTGAGGTAATTTCCCTTTTATTTGTACTTATTTTTGTGGAACGTCAGTGCGCACGTGTATGTGTATGTGTGTGTGTGTGCTTTTAATTAAGTGTTTACTGTGTGCGTATTTTACTTCTGCCGGGGTCAGCAGACCGGGTCCGGTTTGGGCATTTTAGAATGGCGCTGTCGCCATTTTTTACCTCTCTGAGGTAATTTGTGCTTTAGGGGCGGGGCCGCGCTCGGCGCGGTCCGTGCTGTGCGGTGATTGGCGGGCGGGGTCAGAGAGCTTCGCGCGCGCTCTCTGGCCTGCCCGTCTCCTTCAGCTGTGGATCGCTTGCACTGATTACCGGCCTGTGAGGTGATTTCTGCGCCTTGGTCCCGCTGTCTCTTCAACTCCGGCCACTTCAATAAGGTCTTGTACTATTGTTCTTTCGTTTCTGTATTTCTTTCAATGAGTGCTTATTCCCATAAGGGGAGCTTTTTTGTCAGTATATCAAGCCATGGTGGCTTTCTGTTCATTATGCATTATATATAATGCTTGAGCCTTTAGTTAGGCATCAGCATGCTTAAAGGTATATGACCATATTTATTTTAAGTCATATATATTTTTATTGGATAATATTGTTTTCCTCTCTGTGTGCATGTGCGTTTTCTTGAGCTTTACATTGTATTTTTTCTGTCTTCCAGATTTGGTATACCCCTGCTGCATGGGTCTCCCAGTCTGATATACCTGGCTAGTCTTATTTTGGGTTACAAAAATCCTCGCACTCCCGGGACTCTATTTAATGAATAAGGGGCATCCCGGGTAGCTTATAGCATAAATCCTTGGGCTCTGCGAATTCCAAAAAAGTTTCACCGAATGGAGGCTTCCAATGATACCGGAAATGGCTCCTCGGAGCAATCTAGGCAGTGTGGGGGATGTGGGGTTACACTCCCAGGGGATGATGTCATTTTGTGCGTTCCTTGCGCACAGCAGAATATTGCGCGCCAGTCTGGTACTCCGGCTCCTGGCTCTTCGCAACCTCAGTCGTCCCCTGCCCCTCCACTTTTATTCCGGACCCAGGGTGACGTTGTCACAGCTGGGGATTCGCAATCTGAGTTGTGCGCTCGAGTGGCCACTCTCGAGAAGTAGCTCATAAGGCTGCGGCTAAAAGGAAACACATTGATTCTCCTTCTCTGACTCCTGCCTTGGAGGCAGCGGAGGTGTTAGACTGGTCAGATTGTCCTTTGCCTGAAGAAGGGGACATTTTGGAAGATTTGGATGATGATGCTCCCCTGTTGACTGATACTTCGGCAGATTTGACTACTGGGGTGTCTTGTGATACTCCTTCTATCCTTTCCAAGGTTTTTAAAATTTTGTCTCTGGATCCACCTGCGGCGGTCCCTCCGCCTAAGGGTGAGCTATTTGAGATGCCTAAGCCGCGTTTAGCATTCCCTGGTCAGCTACATTTTGAAAGGGTTGTGCTTAAGGAATGGGAACAGCCGACCCGCCTTGTTGGCTCCCCGGCTAATTGGGACAGGAGGTATCCCTTTTCGGAGGAATTGGTCAAACTTTGGACGGTACCCCAGACGTTGATGCACCGGTTTTGGGGCTCTCTAATTCTTCAGTGCTGCATTCACCAGACACTACTACAATTAAGGATGTTGAGGATCGTAGAATCGATCAGCTGGCTCGTCATGGTTTCATCAGTGCCGGTTCGACCTTGCGTCCGGTATGTGCTTCTTCCATTGTCCTATTGGCTCTTAAAGCTTTGATCAAAAATTTGTACTCGGATCTTGATGTGAGGAGTTTACCTCTCTTCAATTGTGTGAATCTTTTGCTTCTTATGTTCTGGCCGCCCAGGATGATGCTATGGCCATGTGTGGCAGGACATCTGCTCTTTTGGTTGCTATTCGGCGGTCAGTGTGGCTCCGTCAATGGACGGCGGACGTTGGTGCCAAAAGGTCACTTACAGCTCTTCCTTTTCTGGGCCTACGCCTGTTCGGTGACAAGTTGGATTCAGTCACCAAGGGAGGCAAGTTGCCTCAGCGCGTCTTTTTCGAGGAACCTCTTCTTTCAATCCTTCCTTTCGGGGTGCCAGGGCAGGTAGAGGGGCCTCCCTTCCTTCTACCAGGGGCACGGGCTGGAACCAGGGGCGAGGCCGCGGCCGTTCCGGTCATTCGTGGGGCTCCAAGCCTAAGCCCACGCCCAAGCCTGCTCAGCAATGAGGGGGCGCCCTCACCCGTGAGGGTGGGGGGACGGTTGCGACACTTCTCCCAGACTTGGGTTCAGGCGGTCCCGGACAGATGGATTCGGGAGGTGGTGTCGTCCGGTTACAAACTGGAGTTCCAGTCCCGTCCTCCCTCAAGATTTCTCAAGTCCCGCATACCTACCGATCCTTCGGTCGCCCAAGAACTCCGAGTGTCGGTAGGGAATCTTCTAGATATGGCGGTCATCCGTCCGGTGCCAACCTTAGAATTGGGTCTCGGTTTCTATTCCAATCTTTTCACGGTGCCCAAGGGGGACGGATCGGTGCGCCCTATCCTGGATCTGAAGTTCCTCAACAGGTTCATTCATCCACGGAAGTTTCGCATGGAAACTCTGCGCTCGGCCATCACTTCTCTTCGGCAGGGGGACTTCATGACGTCCATAGACAAAGGATGCTTATCTGCATGTTCCCGTCTCCCCGGTCCATCAGCGTTTTCTGCGCTTCATGGTAGAGGATCGGCATTTTCAATTCGTGGCGCTTCCGTTTGGTCTTACCTCGGCGCCAAGGGTGTTCACCAAGGTTCTAGCAGGGGTGATGGCCATTCTCAGAACTCAAGGCATTCGAATTTTGCCTTACCTGGACGACCTTCTCATCATGGCTCCTTCCTTCAATCAAGCGGAGAAGGACACCAGCATGGTGGTTTCTACGCTGGAAAGCTTCGGTTGGGTAATCAACTATCCCAAGTCCTCCCTGACTCCGGCCGAGGTGGCGTCCTTCTTGGGGATGACAATAGACTCTTGTCAGCACAGGGTTTTTCTACCTCAGTCGAAGATACTTTTGATTCAGGATTTGGTTCGGCTTCTTCTCTCCAATCCTCGACCGTCCATCCGTCGGGGGATGAGGCTGGTGGGGTTGATGGTAGCCTCCTTCGAGGCAGTTCCCTTTGCTCAGTTTCACACTCGGACGCTTCAGATGCATCTGTTGGCGTCTTGGGACCGTTGTCCACTTTCATTGGACCAACCCTTCCAGTTGTCCTCCCGGGTCCGGCAGTCTCTTCGGTGGTGGTTGGTTTCGAACAATCTCTTGAAGGGCAAGTCCTTTCTGACTCCTCTATGGGAGACTGTCACCACAGACGCCAGCCTTTCGGGCTGGGGGGGGGATTCTGGAAGGATCTTCAGTTCCAGGGGCAGTGGGGTCCTCGAGAGGCTCACTTGCCCATCAATGTTCTGGAGCTGAGAGCTATCCATCTGGTTCTTTCTCTTCTGACTCACCATGTCCGGGGCCTTCCGGTTCAGGTGCGCTCGGACAACAGGACGGCGGTTGCCTACATAAATCATCAGGGAGGGACTCGCAGTCTGGGAGCTCTCAGAGAGGTCTCCCTGATTCTGACCTGGGCGGAGGCTCATGTTCCTTGCCTGTCGGCAGTTTACATTCCGGAGGTGGAAAACACGGAAGCGGACCTTCTAAGCAGATGCTCCTCCCGTCTGGAGGAATGGTCTCTCCATCCTCAGGTTTTTCAGGCTTTGTGTCTTCGGTGGGGAACACCGGAGGTGGACCTGTTTGCCTCTCGTTACAATTACAAACTTCCGACTTTTGTATCAATGTCTCAGGATCCTCTGGCTCTGGTGGTGGATGCCATGTCTCTGAGCTGGGGGAAGCTGGGGTTCCTGTATCTGTTCCCTCCGATTCCCTTGCTAGGAAGAGTGTTAAGAAAGTTGATTTTGGAAAGGGTCCCCGCCATTCTCGTGGCTCCAAGGTGGCCAAGAAGAATGTGGTTCGTGGACGTCATTCGGATGGCAGTGGATCAGTTCGAGCTTCCTCTGCGGCTGGATCTTCTCACTCAGGGTCGGCTGCGTTACCCCAATTTACCAACGCTGGCTTTGACGGCTTGGCTGCTGAAACCTCCATCTTAAAGGAGGAGGGTCTTTCTGATTCAGTTATTAAGACTCTCATCTGTGCTCGAAAGAGGTCTTCCTCTATCTATTACAGAACCTGGCGTTCTTACATCGATTGGTGTGAGGCTAGATCTTTGCCCTGCAGAGTCTTTTCTGTTTCCAGAATTTGGGATTTTCTTCAATCTGGACTGGATGCTGGTCTCCAGCTTAGTACCTTAAAGGGGCAGGTTTCTGCTTTGTCTATTTTCTTTCAGAAGGCTTTTGCGCTTCATCCGTTGGTCAAGACTTTTTTCCAGGGGGTTGCGCATCTGCGGCCTCCTAGGAAGGCGTTGCTACCTGGTTGGGATCTGAATTTGGTTTTGTCTGCTCTTCAGGCTCCTCCTTTTGAGCCGTTGTCGGATATTGCTCTTTCCACTTTGACTCAGAAGGTAGTCTTTCTTGTGGCTATCACTTTGGTTCGGCGTGTCTCTGAGTTGGCGGCCTCCTTGTCCATTCAGGCGCCCTACCTTGAGAAACATCAAGATAAGGTGGTATTTCGGTTCAAATCGGATTTTCTTCCTAAGGTTGTTTCTGCATTCCATCTGAATCAGGACATTGTTCTTCCCTCCTTGTGTCCTAAACCCAAGAATGACAAGGAGAAGGTTTTGCACTGTTTGGATGTTGTTCGCTGTGTTCATTTTTATTTGCGTGCTACGTCTTCTTTCCGTAAGACTGATGCCTTTTTCGTTCTACCGTGTGGGCCTAGGAAGGGTTTGGCCCCTGCTAAATCTTCCATTAGTAAATGGATTCGTCAAGCCATTATTGGCGCCTATACGGCTTCCGTATCTCATTCTACTCGTGCTATTGGTGCGTCCTGGGCTTTTCAGCACCAGGCTTCTGTTGAACAAGTTTGTAAGGCTGCTACTTGGTCTTCGGTTCATACCTTTACAAAGTTTTACAAGGTTGATGTGCGAGCCTCAGCAGATGCTGTGTTTGGCCGCAAGGTTCTGCAAACTGTAGTGGTTTGAGTTATGCTTCATCTTCCTGCTGGATACCCACCCTTTAGGGACACTGCTTTTGGATGTCCCGAACGTTATTACTACAGGAAGCGGGGTGTGTGTGACACACAAAGAATAATACCATTTTGCGTTACCCCAATTTACCAACGCTGGCTTTGACGGCTTGGCTGCTGAAACCTCCATCTTAAAGGAGGAGGGTCTTTCTGATTCAGTTATTAAGACTCTCATCTGTGCTCGAAAGAGGTCTTCCTCTATCTATTACAGAACCTGGCGTTCTTACATCGATTGGTGTGAGGCTAGATCTTTGCCCTGCAGAGTCTTTTCTGTTTCCAGAATTTGGGATTTTCTTCAATCTGGACTGGATGCTGGTCTCCAGCTTAGTACCTTAAAGGGGCAGGTTTCTGCTTTGTCTATTTTCTTTCAGAAGGCTTTTGCGCTTCATCCGTTGGTCAAGACTTTTTTCCAGGGGGTTGTGCATCTGCGGCCTCCTAGGAAGGCGTTGCTACCTGGTTGGGATCTGAATTTGGTTTTGTCTGCTCTTCAGGCTCCTCCTTTTGAGCCGTTGTCGGATATTGCTCTTTCCACTTTGACTCAGAAGGTAGTCTTTCTTGTGGCTATCACTTTGGTTCGGCGTGTCTCTGAGTTGGCGGCCTCCTTGTCCATTCAGGCGCCCTACCTTGAGAAACATCAAGATAAGGTGGTATTTCGGTTCAAATCGGATTTTCTTCCTAAGGTTGTTTCTGCATTCCATCTGAATCAGGACATTGTTCTTCCCTCCTTGTGTCCTAAACCCAAGAATGACAAGGAGAAGGTTTTGCACTGTTTGGATGTTGTTCGCTGTGTTCATTTTTATTTGCGTGCTACGTCTTCTTTCCGTAAGACTGATGCCTTTTTCGTTCTACCGTGTGGGCCTAGGAAGGGTTTGGCCCCTGCTAAATCTTCCATTAGTAAATGGATTCGTCAAGCCATTATTGGCGCCTATACGGCTTCCGTATCTCATTCTACTCGTGCTATTGGTGCGTCCTGGGCTTTTCAGCACCAGGCTTCTGTTGAACAAGTTTGTAAGGCTGCTACTTGGTCTTCGGTTCATACCTTTACAAAGTTTTACAAGGTTGATGTGCGAGCCTCAGCAGATGCTGTGTTTGGCCGCAAGGTTCTGCAAACTGTAGTGGTTTGAGTTATGCTTCATCTTCCTGCTGGATACCCACCCTTTAGGGACACTGCTTTTGGATGTCCCGAACGTTATTACTACAGGAAGCGGGGTGTGTGTGACACACAAAGAATAATACCATTTTGTGAATACTCACCAGTAAAATGGTTATTATTGGTGTGTCACACACACCCCGCTTCACCCGCCCTTTTTAGTATCCTGGTTTTCTCTATTTGGTGAAGCTATAAGTTTATTGAGGGTTAATTTTTTCTGTTACCTTGTCTTACTGCTTTTCAATTACACTGGGGATTAAGTGGGAGGTCCCAGGTATATATAGACTGGGAGGGGCCAGTTTCAAGATCTCTCTCTCTGCAATGACATCTGGAGATGGTTTACCCGAACGTTATTACTACAGGAAGTGGGGTGTGTGTGACACACCAATAATAACCATTTTACTGGTGAGTATTCACAAAATGGTATTTTTTCTCTGCATCTCCATTTTTTACTAATAATTTAGGAAGTACATGGTCTTTTTGAAAGCGTATTGAAGTTTGGGACCGTGCAACATGTATCCTGAGACTATGGGACAGCAATCAGGCTTTCCTATAACTTTAAGCAGCATGTAGCGCAGAAGCATTCCCCCAATGCGGGCATGCTGCCCTGTTCACTGACCCTCCAGTCTTATTTGCCTTGACTCAGCTCATGGCTTAAGACCTATTCTGGTGATAAGGCACTAAACTGCGCATTTAAGCTTGTAGAGGGTCTGGCCCCCATCCACATCTTGACAGTCCCTGTTGCTTTTCTTGTAGACTCCCTATTGGAAGCTGACATGTAGGCTACTAAGACTGTTACTACTTCTTTTAGTGGTATTGCTTGTTCCAAGCTAAAGGCTATTGCTGCTTCACTTGATATATATGGTGAAGGGGACATGTCTTTATGGTTGGAGCTGGCTAAAGACAATGTATTTATGATCTACAGAATGCTGGCTGATTTTCTTATGGTTGAGTTAACTTTAAAGTGGACCAAAACCCAGGATTTTGACTATCCTGGCTTTTGGTCCACTCCCCCGTGGCACCCCGTTCGGTGGTCATAAAACAAATACATAAACACAGGAAGATCGCCTGACAAGTGCAATGGGGCTTTCACAGCATTGAACTGAGCCTATAAATGGATATCTTTAAAAAAAACTAAAGCAGTTGCTGAAATCTTAGTGTCTGGACATAATTTTCTTAAACAAAATGTTGATGGTAAAGATTATCGCCACTTCTACAGATGTCTCACACAAAGCCGTATATCAGGAAAAAGGCTGTTCTAATTATGTACAAGGTGTTTCTGAAATATCCGGAGTCTCTCCGTCCAGCATTTCCAAGACTCAAGGAAAAACTTGAAGACCCAGACCCTGGTAAGAGATTGTTTTGCCCTCCCCCTTTTTTTTTCTTCTAGTAAACATTTTGTTAAATATTAAGAAGGGTGATAGCTTCTGTAGCGCTCTGACAGTCATAGGGGCCTACAATGGATAGTGGTCACATGGCATTTCATAACTTATAATCTTCGCTCACACCCTCATGACGCCTATGGCTCCCTTATTAAGGAGATGATTATCTTTTCCCGCTGACGCTCTTTCCAATTAGTGACCTGTAAAACGATGCACACTGCTGCACCCCATTGGTGGAGCTGTATGTGGGGCAGTTTCCAGGTCCCCAGGTGAAGTGCTGGGAGGAGGTAATTTCATTAATTCAGAGGTTACGGTGCACATAAACACTTTAAATGGGTCTATCGCTTATTGCAACTTTTTTTTTTTCCATTTATATGTTGTTAAACATAGTGTTAATTTACATTTTAAATTGCAGGAGTACAGTCTGCAGCCGTAAATGTTATATGTGAACTTGCCCGACGAAACCCCAAAAACTACCTATCACTGGCTCCCTTATTCTTCAAACTCATGACGTCCTCCACTAACAACTGGGTTCTAATTAAGATCATCAAATTGGTAAGCTTTACAGTACCTTCCCCACCTTTTTTTTTATTTCTATTTTACAGCTTTCCTGTTAGGTGTTAAATTTACACCTCCCTCTAAGTGCAAAATGAAAAGAGAACTGCTCGCTGATCTCCTCATTTAAGTTATTTATACCTATATGCTTTACCTTCTTGTTACAAAATCTCATGTGCTTCACATCCATGTACGTTTATGAACAGTTTGCAGCAGGAAAACCTTCTTCCATTGTCCCAGTAAAGTGAATTAATACTGGGTAACCTGTAAGAATAATGGTATTTTCAGTCAGGGTTTTCAACTTACTCACTGCTTACCTTTTCATTTGGCAGTTGTGCAACCATTTTGTATTCCTTCCCAGTTGACGGAAAATTGGTTGTGTTGCTGTTGCATTGTTGCGAGAGTGTGAGTTAGTGTACTTTTCACCCTACCTATCTTTACACTGCTTATCTCCCCGTGGCAGTTGGAGAACTGGGCTTATTTTCTGGGTTACCCAGGTGTTTCCAAAGTGCCTTGTATTGTATAATACATCTGAATGATCTTTTCAGTATATGTGTATATATTTCAGTGTATGTGTATAATGGTGTACAGCTCTGTATAATGCCCCTCCTACTGGAAGGTTAAGCATGTAATAGTTATAGGAGTCCTCTTGGGAAGAGTGTGTACTTCAACAACAAAGTTTACAGTATGTCCACTAAAATCCTTATTTCCTTTTTTTAATGTAGTTTGGTGCACTCACTCCCTTGGAACCAAGATTGGGAAAGAAACTTATTGAGCCTCTCACTAACCTAATACACAGGTATTATTGTTTCTCTTTTATTTTTTCATTGGTTTATGTTCCCTAATTAAATCTGTTGACAAACATGTTGGATGCAAACTATTTTACACAGATGAAAGTAAGTGTTAAAGTGGACCAACACCCACCGGTGATCGGCCCAGGAATCTATAAGATTCCCGGGCCGATAACCTCCCTCCCTGCGGGACATCCGAGATCGGGATGTCCCGCGGGGTGAAACCCCCCAAACTCCTTACCTTAGTTTCGGCGCCGGCCGCCGCCGCCTCCCTCGCGCCCCTCTAGACGTGCCCGCGCCGGCCGTCTGTGAATGCCCGGCGCGGGCACGCGCGCGTCAACAGGGACGCGCGGAAGGCCGCGGCGGAGGAGCCGCTTGTCCGCGGCTTGTCCGTCAGCGCGGGGAGAGGTGAGTTCGGGGGGGTTTCACACAGCGGGGCACCCCGATCGGGGGCGCCCCACCGAAGTGGACCAAGACCCAGGATAGTCAAAATCCTGGGTGTTGGTCCACTTTAAGGTGGTCCAAGACATGATACCTTGGCCTAGAGTCTGAAACACCCCAGGGTTTTCTCTCCTATTCCTATCCAGGCTGTCAGCATTCAGTAATGACTGGGTTAGCTCTCGACCGACGGGCGTGGACTGCAAGACAAAGGTGTGGTTCCCCCGCCTATATATACTTCCGGCTGCACCTCCACAAATTCTTGCAGTTGGATTGGACTGCGAAGTTGTACCTGGATTAAGTTTCCTCCTAAATGTATTTATTTTTTTATTTTTATAGGATTTCTTACTTAGGGTTAGATTCCCCCGCTTCCCATCCTTCTTCCAGGCCCATATGTCCCACTGATCTGATGGACCTTCTCAGCTAAGCTGTTTAAGTGGATCCGGGTCTTGGGGCGCTATGGAGTGTCACTTTTGTTTTATAAAGTGGTCATGCTTGGACTGGAGTTCCATCTTAAGGAAAAGTCAGCTGCAGGTTTTTGTCTGGTGTGCACAGGGGGGCTAGGGGGAATAATTTTCCTCTTTTCTTGTTTTTCTCACAATGTATTATGTTGCGTATGGCACTTAAAAAATTTGACCTTAACCTCCTTTTTTGGGGGCAGAGATGCTTGAGCAAGGGGGCGGAGCTAGGCAGCAGGAAGAGGAAGAATTCATACAATTTTTATAAGGTAGATGTTGGAGCCTTGGCGGATGCCGCCTTTCGTAGGAAAGTATGACAGACAGTAGTAAGCTAGAGGTTGAATTTGAAATAGCCTACTCTTTATTAGAAGAATAAGATTTATTATTTTGGATCCCACCCTGAAGTAAGCACACTGCTTTTGGAGGTCCCATTTATTACTGAATGCTGACAGCCTGGGGTGGGATAGAAGAGAAAATCCAATCCTGTCATTTCTCCTGTAGATTTGCTTTATCATCTTTTTCCACCCCAGGGCATAAGACTCTCCCTATCTGCTAGGATACTATATCTATTCTTCGGATGCCTAGTCCTAGTAGAGCTTGAAAGATATGTAAATAGTAGTTCAGCATCAACAAAAAAAAGAGAAAAAAATAAAAAGACAAAAATGGAGAGAGAGAGGAGCTTATCTTGTCTCTCCTTTTGTCTCCCAACAAAGACATAGGGCTTCTTAGGATGCCTTATCCCCCTGGGCAGCTGTGTCTACTGCTTTTCAATTGCTGGATTGTGGAGGTGCAGCCGGAAGTATATATGTTGGCAGGAGCCACACCTTTGTCTTGCATTCTACACCTTTGGTCGAGCGTTAACCCATTTGGTACTGAATTCTGACGCCCTGGAGTGGTAATAAAAGAGAAAGCAATTCTACAGGTGAGAATCACAGAATTATATTTATTCTTAGTATACAGTACGTCCTGCTCCAGATAAGAATCATTACATTTGGGTATTACTCCGCCAGATGGCGCTGGACTGCAGAGACAGCGAAATTGGCTCCTCCCGGCCCCCTCAAATACCCGGGACCTCCCACAAATCCCCAGATTTTCTCTGCAGTCTGTATTGCGAAGGACAAGAAAATGTCTTTCTCTTCTTGCAGGTGAGCGGGGCTATTAGCCTGCGGCCCTGTAGGATTATTCCCACCCGTTCCATTATTAATGTGCCTCCCAGCCTTGGCTGCGCTGGTCGGTTGATGGTAGGCAGCACCGCTGTCAGGTGCTTAGGAGTGCTGCTCCACCGCAATCCCCCACCAAAGGGTAGGCGGTATAGGCATATGGTGAGCCTCTATGAGATGCCCCCCCCGCCCTATTGCCCCTTGCCCCTGTCTATCGGTGGGTCCTATTTAAGTGGCCGCTGTCCACCCTCGCTCTCCCCCTTGTAGCTCTCGGGGGGGGTGTGCATGCATGTGCCTTGGTGCTTCACTGTATTATGTTTTGTCTGATTGGTGTCAGTCGCCGCGCTGACTTGGTTGCACTGGTTGCGTTTTTAAATATGCCACTGTGCTCTGCGCTTGGTGGCGGTGTTACCTCAGGTGCTGGTGCGCCATTATTGGCTGATTGTCACGTGTGCTGCTTCGCGCTCTTCGGGGGGGGGGGGGGGGTCCGCGGTTGGCGCGTTACTGTTTCCACTGCCCGCCCCTCGAGGTATACCCGGCGCCATATTCTTAGTATAAAGTGCGTCCTGCTCCAAATCTAATACTTACTTACAGTTGGGATATACTCCGTCAGATGGCGCTGGACTGCAGAGACATCGAAAATAGGCTCCTCCCGGCCCCTCAAATACCCGGGGACCTCCCACAAATCCCCAGAATATTCCAAGTGTGACATACACTCCAACTCTCATGACATTTGGGTTATTCTCCAGTAGAGGGCGAACTTCTGCAGAGATGAATGCAAAAAAGGAGCTCCTCCCAGTCCATAAATACCTGGGACCTCCCACCAATTCCCAGTTCCTTCTCTGCAGGAAGGCGAGCAAGACAGAAGATGAAGACTTCTCTTACTTGCAGGTAAGCCGGGCTCGCGCCCGTCCATTTTTCTCTATTGCTGCCATTGTCCCTATTTGAGCCTCCCAGCCTTGGCTGCAGGTCCTGGTGGGGGTAGGCAGCACCTTATGGGTGTTGTAGGAGCCTTGCTCCACCGTGAGACCCCATTGCAAGGGGTAGGCGGTTTTCTGGGTTGGTGATCCCGGTATGGGATGCCCTGTCCCTTAATCCCTATGACTGGATTCCAGCTTGGATTCCCCCCCCGCTTCCCGGTCGGGTTCCTTCCTTTCCCTCCGGGGGGGGGGGGAGCTAGTCTCACCCACGGTTGTTTAATTACTGAAGCACTGTGTGAGTGTGTGTGTGTCTTTCACTTGTGTGTGTGTTGGTGCTGACTGGGGTTGATTGTGGTCTCCTTCACTCTTTACCTTCTTTACTCAGCCTGGGGAGCTTCTCTCCCTCAGGCTGTATTAGGTGAAGGGGGCGGGACCGGGCCATCGGCGCTGTAGCCCCGCCCCCTCGTTTGGCGCAATTATGCGGGCCAGCCCAGGGCTGGGATCCGCGTTGCTGGGAGGGAGGCGTGGCCTGACGAGTGCGTGTTCGGCACACTCGTTCCTCTTCTCTGCTCGTGTGACTCTCCGGGGGCCATCTTGTGTGATTGCTCTGGCTGCTGCTCTGATTAACTCCTCGGTCGGTAAGCGCCTGTGCGGCCACTTTCTTAGCTTCTGTGGGGGCTCTCCTTGAGCAGGGGGCCTCCTCTTCATGCTTTTGTGCTTTCATATCGATATATAGATGTTTTTAATTATAGAATATTCTGAGCATATGGTTGTATTGTGTATCAATATTAATATATTGGTATTTTTTAGTTATTTCTTCAGTGTGATTGTATTATTGCTTGTGTGTTTCAGATTGCTTAGTGTATGGGCTTTTTAAGGGGTTCCTCCTGGTCCTGGGGTCCCTAGGCTTAGATTGCTCACCCAAAAATCCTCCCACTGGGACTTTTAAGGGGCATCCCGGGTTGCTTATTGCTTAAATTCCCTGCAGTCTTGCGACTGACCACAAGAATCACCATATGGAGGCTCTGCAGGATACCGGGCTCGGGCTCCCTCTGGGACAATCCCAGCCATGTGTGGGTTGTGGGGCATCCCTTACGGGTGAGAATGTGCTTATTCGTATACCATGTGCACAAAAGGCCATATCGCGGCAGTCGGGTGCCCAGCCTTCTGGGTCGGCGCCCCCCGCTTCATCGCCTTCCCCTCCCCGCCTTATCCGTACCCCAAGTGACATTGGTGCCAGCGGGGAGTCGCATTCCGATGTTTGTGCTAGGTTGGCCAGCATCGAGAAATTTATGGTTAGCGAGGTGGGCAAGAAGGCCCAGGCTAAAAAGAGACATTTGTCGTCGGTCCAGGCGACTTGGGATATTGATGATGATTCATTTGATATGTCGGATTATTCCCCGTTAGAGGAGGGGGAATTGTATGAGGAGTCAGAGGCTGACGATGTACGGTTTGGCGAGGCTGATATTGGGCAGGCACTGGGGGATGCTGTTGACACGGCCACGGTTTTGTCACATCTCTTCGAGGTTTTGGATATTGCGCCGCCTGAGGCGCCTCCTCTCAAGAAGGGGGAATTTTTTTGGGGCCCACAAGCCTCGTTTGGAGTTCCCTACCCAGGGTCATTTTGATGCACTGATCCTTAGGGAATGGGAGAAACCTAGTCGGCTTCCGGGTGTTCCTCGGGGAATGGGATAAGAAGTATCCTTTCCCGGTGGAAGCGGTTAAGCGCTGGGCTTCTCCTCCCGAGGTCGATGCGCCAGTTTTGGGGTTGACCAACTCCTCCGTGCTTCACACCCCAGACGCCACTTCCCTAAAGGATGGCGAGGATAGGCGCCTTGATCAGATGGCATGCCATGCCATGCCTTTGCCAGTGTTGGTTCGGCCTTGCGGCCTGTTTGTGCATCTGCGCTAGTGTCGGTGGGTGCTAGGTCTCTGATTAGGGACTGGTTAAATGACACTCGCCTTGATCTGGCCAGTGCTGAGTTCACTACGCTTAAAAGATTTGAATTGTTCATGGATTTTGTCTTGGCTGCTATGGAAGACATTATTGTTATGTGTAGTAGGACTTCAGCCTTATTGGTGGCCACGCGCCGATCAGTATGGCACCGTCAGTGGACGGCGGACTTTGCAGCCAAGAAATCCCTTTTTGGGTACGCGGCTGTTTTGAGATAAGTTGGATGCTGTGGCAAAGGGAGGTAAGTTACCTCAGCGGAAGAAACTGCGCCGTCCTTTTCGGGGGGCAGGCTCTTTCAATCCTTCCTTTCGAGGTGCCAGAGCTGGCAGAGGTTTGGCCTTCTCGGGTGTCAGAGGCTCTTCCTGGAACAGGGGCAGAGCTCGGGCCCGTCCCGCTTCTGCCTGGGGTTCCAAAACCTTCTGGACATGGGAGTTGTATGCCCGGTGCCTCCGTCAGAGAGAGGCAGGGGTTTCTACTCCAATCTTTTCATGGTCCCCAAGAAAGAAGGTTCTGTAAGACCCATTCTGGACCTCAAGGTCCTCAACAGATTCATCAGAACCAAGAAGTTCCACATGGAGACTCTGCGCTCGGCCATCAATTCCCTTCATCAAGGGGATTTCATGACATCCATAGACATCAAGGATGCGTATTTGCATGTTCCAAATTTTCCAGTGCATCAGAGATTCCTCAGGTTCGCGGTGGACGATCAACATTTTCAGTTTGTAGCCCTTCCCTTCGGGTTGACCTCGGCGCCGAGGGTCTTCACCAAGGTTCTGGCGGGCATAATGGCCCTATTCAGAACTCAGGGAATTCACATTGTGCCGTATCTGGACGACCTATAGATTTCAGCTTCTTCCCTCCGTCAGGCGGAGCTGGACACCCACCAGGTGGTGTCGACCCTGGAGAGGTTCGGGTGGGTGATCAACCGTTCCAAGTCCTCTCTCTCGCCATCACGGGTGATTTCATTCCTGGGCATGAATCTGGATACCATTCAGGCCAGAGTGTTTCTACCCCAGACCAAGGTGCAGGGATTCAGGATCTGATCCGCCTTCTTCTGGCCAATCCTTGCCCCTCTATTCGGCAGGGGATGAAACTGGTGGGATTGATGGTGGCCTCCTTCGAGGCGGTCCCGTTTGCGCAGTTTCACATGAGATCTCTTCAACTTCATCTATTGACGCATTGGGACAGGTGTCCGCTGTCATTGGATCAACCGTTCCAGATGTCTCCCAGGGTTCGGCAGTCCCTTCGGTGGTGGCTGGAGTCGAGCAACCTGTTGAGGGGCAGATCCTTTCTGGTTCCTCGCTGGGAGACGGTTACCACGGATGCCAGCCTGTCGGGCTGGGGAGGTTTCTGGAAAAGTCGTCATTTCAGCGGGGTGTGGGGTCCTCAGGAGGCTCACAACCCCATCAATGTCTTAGAGCTCAGAGCCATCCGGTTTGTCCTGTCACGGCTGACGTCGCACTTACAGGGTCTTCCGGTTCAGATTCGATCAGACAATCGGACGGCGGTAGCCTACATCAATCACCAAGGAGGGACTCGCAGCAGGAGTGCCCTCAGGGAAGTCTCTCTGATCCTGCACTGGGCTGAGAGCAATGTTTCTTGCATTTCGGCAGTCTACATTCCGGGAGTGGAGAACACGGAGGCGGACTCCCTGAGCAGGGGGTCCTCTTGCCAAGGAGAGTGGTCTCTCAACCCCAGGGTTTTTCGGTCTCTTTGTCGCAAGTGGGGGACTCCGGAGGTGGATCTCTTTGCCTCACGGCACAATCACAAACTCCCGGCCTTTGTGTCTCTATCTCAGGATCCTCTAGCTCTGGCAGTGGATGCCTTGTCCCTTGCTTGGAAGGATCTGGGGTTTCTGTACCTGTTTCCTCCTTTCTCCATGCTGGGCAAGGGAGTTTGCAAACTGGCTCTGGAAGGGGCACCAGCAATTCTGGTGGCTCCAAGGTGGCCAAGAAGGGTTTGATTCGCAGACGTTGTAAGGCTGGCGGTAGATCAGTACCGGCTTCCCATGTTTCCGGATCTGTTATCTCAGGGTCAACTACTTTATCCCAATTTACCAACGCTGGCTTTGACGGGTTGGCTGCTGAAACCTTCATTCTGAAGGTTTGTCTAAGGCTGTTGTTCAGACCTTGATTAGAGCTAGGAAGCGGTCCTCTTCTGGCGTTTACTATAGGACTTGGCGGTCCTATATTGACAGTTGTGAGGCTAGGGCCTTGCCTTGCAGGGTGTTTTCGATCCCTAGGATTTTGGAGTTTCTTCAGCACGGTCTGGATCTTGGGTTCCAGCTTAGTACCTTGAAAGGGCAGGTCTCTGCTCTGTCTTCCAAAGATCTTTTGCCTTACACCCGCTGGTTAAGACTTTTTTCCAGGGGGTCACTCGACCCCCTCGGAAGGCTATGGTTCCTGTTTGGGATTTGAATTTGGTTCTTTCGGCTCTCCAGGGTCCTCCTTTTGAGCCGTTACAGGATATTGCTCTTTCTGTTTTCACTCAAAAGGTTGCCTTCTTGGTGGCTATTACCTCTGTTCGGCGTGTCTCTGAGTTGGCGGCTCTGTCGATTCAGGCCCCTTACTTTGAAAGACACCAGGACAAGGTGCTCTTTCGCTTTAAGTCAGAATTCCTTCCTGAGGTGGTTTCTGCTTTCCATCTCAATCAGGATATTCTCCCTTCCTTGTGTCCTAAGCCTAGCAATGACAAGGAGAGGGTTTTGTACAATTTGGATGTGGTTCGCTGTGTTAAGTATTTGGTGACTACTTCTTCCTTCCGCAAGATGGATGCCTTTTTCGTGGTGCCCTGTGGGCCCAGGAAAGGTTTGGCGCCCGCCAAGTCTACCATTTGCAAATGGATTCGTCAGGCCATTGCTGGGGCCTATTCTGCTAAGGGGAGGTTATATGCCTCCCAGCCTTGGCTGCACTGGTCGGGTGAAGGTAGGCAGCACCGCTGTTAGGTGCTTAGGAGCGCTGCTCCACCGCAATCCGTCACCAAAGGGTAGGCGGTTCAGGCTTATGGTGAGCCTCTATGGGATTTCCCTCCCGCACTAGTGCCCCCTTGCCCCTGCCCATCGGTGGGCCCTGTTTAAGTGGCCGGTGTCCTCCCTCATCCTCCTTGTAGCCTTCGGGGGAAAAGGGGGGGGGGGGAAGGGTGTGTGTAAATGTGTATGCTATGCATTCTGTGTTTTACACTCTTTTTCCATTCTGTTTAATCTTGTGTCAGCCGCCGCGCTGACTTGCCTTTACTGTCTTTTTAAAAAATTGCTGCCGCCGTTCGCTGACTTGGTTCTGCGCTTGGCGGCGGCATTACCTCAGGTGCTGGTGCGCTGTTATTGGCTGCTTGCACGTTCTGGCTTTGCGCTCTTCGGGCGGGGGGGGGCGGTGGTCGTTGGCCGTTCTGGGGCGCGCTCCGCGTCATCGCTGATTCCGACCTGCCCCTCGAGGTATACCAACGCCATCTTTAACCTGCTTGGTTGGCCCATGCGCGACTGACCCCTACCTACTGCGGTCCGTAAGTGCCCTCGCGGGCGGCTTTATATCTTTCACTTTTGTTACTGTGTGCTTACAGGTCTTGTCTGCTTATGTCTTTCATAATCACAACCATTGAAAAGGGGATTCTGGAAGCCCTGGGGACCTGATGGTCTGCACTCTACCCACAAAATTTCTATATGATGATATTAATACACCACAATAACTAATGCTATAAAATTTTATTAATGATTAAAAAAGACTCCTGTGGGAGCCAATGCACACAAGAATACAAAATGACAATATTAAAAAACATATACACACAAATCCAAAAACACGGGGGGGGGGGAAGAGGTTAATTGGGCTACATATATATTATACAGCAAATGCTATTCTTAACATGAGGCTCATCTCACTGACCAGCAATATACGTGTATTCAGTATGGTGCCCTATCACACATATAATATCCCCAGAAATAAGTCTAATGCAAGATGAGTATATACAACCTAATCTGCCAATGTATCTAAATCCCAGGGGAGTGTCTGCTAAGCAGACTGAAAGACACTGATCGCATAGTAACAATAGCAGACAGTCAGAGAGGAGTATATCAAAAGCAAAGTTTACATTAACACACTATTGGCCGCCTCAGAACCCCTCGTGTGTACCGGCCCGCCGACGCGTTCCGTGGACTCGCCCACTTCACCAGGGCGCAAAAGTGGCTTATGCCTTTCAGACGGGGCGAACCCTTTTGGCTTCTCCTGGCCCTGTATTAGTATATAGCTTGTAGGCCTTGTAAAAATAATACTCCCACTTCCCTAGCGGGTTATTGGGGCATCCGGGGTTGCTATATAGTGTTATTCCTTATCGGCATATAGCGCCGCTATAATCACCATATGGAGGCATCCCAGGATAATGTAACCGGGATCCCTTGGGGAGAAGACCGGCTGTGTGAAGCGTGTTCTGAGCAGGTACTTGCATTGCAATCTGGCCTGCCAGTGGCTGCACCTCGTTTCACTTCACCTACTCCCTCAAGCTTAAACCTCACTCCTACTGAGTTGCATACTAGTGGGGATTCTCAGCCTGATGTGTCTTCTAGACTGGCTACTGTTGAGCAGTTGATTGCCAAGTCCTTAGCACGTAAGGCCCTTTCGAAGAAGCGGCACTTAACGCCTAATGTCACTGTTTTCCCTATGGGAACTGAGGAGTTTATGAATCTGTGTGGCTATACCCCGTCTGATGAAGGGGAGCTCTTTTCTGATTCAGGCTAATCTGATGAGAGACCAAGGGGTCATGACTATTCTGGCTGTGACCCCTGGGCCCCGGATGACACTGACAGATTATTGACCCAGATTTTTGAGGTTCTGTCCATCTCTCTCCCTGTTGCGGCTCACAGGCAAAGAGGGGAGCTTTTCCATACGGCAAAATCACGTTTGGAATTTCCAGAGCAGGCACATTTCCATAACCTTGTGTTGTGCTCAAGGAATGGGAGCGCCCCAGTAAACTTCCTGGGGTTCCAAAAAGTTGGGATAGGAAGTATCCCTTTCCTGCTGAGGTGGTTAAATGTTGGTCACCCCCCCCCCCCCCCGAGGTGGATGCCCCGATCCTAGGGCTATCTAACACCTCTGTCATGCATTCCCCTGACTCCACTACCCTGCGGGATGCTGAGGACCGGCGCATTGACCAGCTGGCATCCCACGCCTTTGCATGTGCGGGGACGGCGCTGCGCCCGGTCTGTGCCTCTGCCATTACTGCTGTGGCCACTAGAACCCTTATCAGAAATATGCTTGATAGTGCCCCTGATGATTTGCCTTGTGAGGTGTTCAATGCACTCTCCAGTTGTGATGTTTTTGTAAATTTTGTCCTCTCAGCATTGGATGACACCATCAGAATGTGTGCCAGAACTTCTGCCCTCGTGGTGGCTATACGCCGCTCGGTTTGGCTGCGCTAGTGGGCTGCTGATAACTCTGCCAAGAAGGCCCTCACTGGGTTTCCCTTCAAAGGACTGCGCCTGTTTGGGGACCGCCTGGACCTTTTTGCTAAGGGAGGCAGGCTATCCCAGCGCAGGCGTCAATCTAGGCCCTTTTGGGGTCAGGGTTCCTTCTCCTCCTCTTACTGTGTTGCCAGACAGGGGAGGGGGGGGGTTTCCTTTCCTAGGACCCGGGGAGATTTCTGGGGCAGGGGCAGAGGACGTGGGCGTCCTGGCCCCTCCTGGGGTCCCAAAGCAAAATCTTCCCCCCAAGCCCCCTCAGGCATGATGGGGCGCCCTCACCCATCCGGGTGGGGTGACGGCTGCAGCACTTTGCTCACATCTGGAGGCTTCATGTCTCAGACCAATGGATTCAGGAGGTAGTGTCCTCCGGTTACAAGATAGAATTTGCTGCCTGTCCCCCTCCAAGATTCATCAGATCCCGAATTCCTCAGGACCCTGTGTCAGCTCAGGAGCTAGTGCAAGCAGTGCAAGGCCTTCTGGAGCTGGGGGTCATCTGCCAGGTCCCCTTAAGAAAAAAAGGCAAGGGCTTTTATTCCAACCTATTCACAGTACCCAAAAAAGATGGTTCAGTCAGGCCCATCCTGGACTTAAAGATCCTCAACAAGTTTGTCAGGGGCAGGCACTTTCGCATGGAAACTCTGCGCTCTGCCATCAGTTCCCTGCGTCAAGGGGATTTCAAGGTTCCTCAGGTCCGCTCTGATGGATCAACACTACCAGTTTGTGGCCTTGCCCTTTGACCTCACTTCAGCTCCCAGGGTGTTCACCAAGGTGCTGGCCGGCGTGATGTCTCTGCTCAGGTGTCAGGGCGCCCGCGTGCTTCCCTATCTGGACGACATTCTCATCACTTCCCAGTCTCTACATCAGGCAGAGTTGGATACTCAGCTGGTGGTGTCCACTCTGGAGTAATTTGGATGGGTGATCAACCACCCCAAGTCCTCACTGTCCCCTTCCTTGGTAACTCCATTCCTAGGAATGAATCTGGATACAGTTCAGGCAAGGATCTTCCTTCCTAAACAGAAGGTTGACAGTCTGATTGCACAGGCTCAGTCCCTCCTAGCTTGTCCCCATCCCTCCATCAGGCAGGGGATGCAGCTGGTGGGCCTGATGGTGGCATGCTTCGAAGCGGTCCCTTATGCTCAGTTCCTCTGCAACTTCACCTATTGTCAGTATGGGACAAGGACCCAGCGTCCCTGGACAGGGTCTGTGTGCTCTCCCCCCTGGTCATGAGGTCCCTCTCGTGGTGGATGGACTCAAGGAACCTGTTGGGGGGCAGATCCTTTCTGGCCCCCTGCTGGGAGACGGTCACCATGGATGCCAGTCTGACAGGTTGGGGGGGTTTCTGGAAGTCCCTGCAGTTCCAAGGGCGGTGGGGCTCTCAGGAGGCCCACACACCTATCAACATTCTGGAACTGCGGGCGATCAGGTTGGTTTTGACTCATCACCTTCGGGGCCTGCCTGTTCAGGTACGCTCGGACAACCAGACGGCGGTTGCCTACATCAATCATCAGGGAGGGACCCGGAGCAAGTGTCTCTGATCCTGGCCTGGGCGGAGGACAATGTTCCCTACATATCAACTGTGTACATCCCGGGGGTGGAGAATCTGCAGGCAGACTCTCTGAGCAGGGGGACCTCTCGCCTGAGAGAACAGGGTCCCTCTGCAACAGGGTGTTTCAATCACTTTGTCACCGTTGGGGCCAACCAGATGTGGATCTGTTTGTGTCCCGTCACAAGCTCCCGGCCTTTGTCTCCCTGTCCCAGGATCCTCTGGCCTTGGCCACGGATGCTCTAGCAATGTCATGGCAGGACTTTCAGTTCCTGTATGTCTTTCCTCCATTCCCCCTGTTGGGCAGGGTTCTGCGCAAGATAGCTCAGGAGGGGGTACCAGCAATACTGGTGGCCCCCAGGTGGCCAAGAAGAGTGTGGTTCGCAGACGTGGTGCAGCTGGCAGTAGATCATTACGCTCTGTCCAGGGTGCCAGACCTGCTCACTCAGGGTCACTTACGCCATCCCAATTTACAAACTCTGGCTTTGACGGCCTGGCTGTTGAAACCTCCATCTTGATGGAGAAGGGGCTGTCTGTCTGTTGTTGATACCATGATAAAGGCTAGGAAGAAGTCTGCTGCTTCCATTTATTACAGGGTTTGGCGTGCCTACATTGACTGGTGTGAGTCTAGGCCTCTTCCCTGTCGTGTGTTCTCTATTCCCAGGATCCTGGAGTTCTGCAGCATGGGTTGGAGCTGGGGCTCCAACTCAGTACTCTGAAGGGTCATGTCTCTGCCCTGGCTGTTTTCTTCCAGAGGTCCTTTTGCCCAGCATTCTCTGATCAGGACTTTTTTCCAGGGGGTTACTCATGTGCGTCCCCCACGTAAGCCTATGTTGCCTGTTTGGGATTTGAACTTGGTCTTGTCTGCCTTGCAGGGTGCTCCCTTTGAACCTGTGCAGGAGGCTGCCCTGGCCATTCTTACTCTCAAGGTTGTCTTTTTGGTGGCTATCACCTCTGTTAGGCATGTGTCTGAATTGGCGGCGCTTTCCATCCAGCCCCCCTACTATGAGAGACACCAGGACAAGGTGGTGTTTCGCTTCAAGCCAGATTTTCTGCCTAGGGTTGTGTCAGCCTTTCATTTGAATCAGGACATTGTTCTTCCTTCCTTGTGCCCTAATCCTAGTAATGCTAAGGAGAGGGTCTTAAATTCCTTGGATGTGGTTAGGTGTCTGAAGTACTATCTGGTGGCTACTGCTCCATTCAGGAAAACGGATGCTCTTTTTTTGGTCCCTTCTGGTCCTAGGAAGGGTCTGGCTTCTGCTAAATCTACTATCAGCAAATGAATCCGTCAGGCTGTGATACAGGCCTACTCTGCTAAGGGGAAGAATCCTCCCTTCCGCCTTACTGATCAATCTACTCGTGCTATTGGTGCCTCTTGGGTTTTTCAGCACCAGGCTTCTGTTGAGCAAGGCCGCTACTTGGTCTTCTGCTCATACCTTTTCAAAGTTTTACAAGGTTGATGTTAGGGCCTCAGCTGATGCTGCTTTTGGCCGCAAGGTTCTGCAGGCGGCAGTGGTCTGACCTGTCGTTACCTTTGGGGATCCCACCCTACTTTATGGACACTGCTATTGTCCCAAGTGTAATGATTCTTATCTGGAGCAGGACGTACTGTATACTAAGAATAATACAATTCTGTGATTGCTCACCTGTAGAATTGATATTATGAGTATACAGTACGTCCTGCTCCACCCCACCCTTGGTTTTGCATTATCCTGGATCCTGTGTATGGTGGTTGTTATTGTTATAGTTACTAGTTGGTTCTGTTTTAATTCTCCCGGCTTCTCGTTAACTGCTTTTCAATGCTGGGGATTTGTGGGAGGTCCCGGGTATTTGAGGGGCCGGGAGGAGCCAATTTTGCTGTCTCTGCAGTCCAGCGCCATCTGGTGGAGAAATACCCAAGTGTAATGATTCTTATCTGGAGCAGGACGTACTGTATACTCATAATATCAATTCTACAGGTGAGTAATCACAGAATTGTATTTTTACATTAGGATTGGCCATTTTTTTTTTTTTACCTGAAAGACCCGGTGGCATCCCCAGTACACCCTGTATCTGATGCACCCCTAGACATATCTGTATTGCTGGCAGCAGGTATGCACAGACGGCCAAGGTGCCAGGCACTCTATTCAGCATGGACTGACATGGGTTTTTTTTAAGCACAGCAGCAATCAATGCTGATTGTTAGAGACTCTGTACATGTGCTGTGGGAGCATGGTTCAAGGTATGTTTTCAGGAAAACCAGGTAGTTTCATACACAGGTCCATTCCAAATTGGTGTGCCACTGTAAGGGGGGACCAAAATCCAGGAGAGTGAAACTAGATATTGGTCTTTTTACAATCTAAATTCTTTGGCTTTTTTAAGACATTTCAGTCAGTTTTTTTAAATTATTTTGTATAGCCTCCGTCTAAATATTTAAAGTTTTTTTAAGATTTCATTTATTCATTGTATCGTGAGTGTCTTATTTACGTTAATTCCTATATTGTTGTTCCTTTAATGAAAGTCTTCTCAAATTCTTTCCCATAGCACATCTGCAATGTCCCTCCTCTATGAATGTGTTAATACAGTCATAGCAGGTAAGTTAAAGTAGGAGTTATTACATTGGTAGATGTCATATGCAATGAAATTATATGACTGAATATTTACTCTAAAGCGTATGATACTTTAATGTATCTGTTTTAGTCAAAGTAGACAGCTTTAACTGCTTTGTAGGCTAGTCTTTTGTTTAGGTTCATACTTAGTTACTGCCCTTAAGCTGTATTGATCCACGCTTGCATCTCGCAGCTATCAGCTCAGGTGCTGAGAGGATGCTCCCAGTCCCAGCCACCAGTCACAAGGGAGCAGGCACCTTCATTGATTGGAGTCAGACGTGCACATCAACAGCAGACTATGACACAATGTAGTCTTGTTTCTAGCCAGCCTATTTCAGCACTGATACTCAGGGCAGAGAATTAGCTTGGCTTTCTGGAACCTGGGGCAAAGATTCGAAACACCCCCCCCCCCCCCTTTTTTTTGCCAGTGCCCATTTTGGAGTACGGTGTAAAACGAATCGCCTTGTCCCTGCGGCAGTCAGAAATGATTCCGTGACCTAAGAGAATCTAGGGACCTACCATGGCCTCTGACTGTCAATTATAGCTGCACCAGGGCTGCCCTGGGTTTACATGGCAATCCAGGGGATCTTGTAGAGCAGGGCAAATAAGTAGGTTAAAAAAAAAAATGTTCTAGCCAAAAGAGCCTCTTAACCAAATCTATATATTCTAAACATACAGCACGTCCTGCTCCAGATGTAGTAATAACATGTGGGTAATCCTCCGCCTTTAGCACCGTGCACTGCAGACATGTAGAAAACAAGCTCCTCCCGGCCCTACATATACCGAGGGACCTCCCACAAATCCTCAGATTTCTCTGCAGTGCTGAAACTGCGAAGACATGAAGTATCACGCTCTCGCAGGCAAGCGGGGCTTTACAGCACGAGGCCCTGCGGGACTATTTCCACCTGTCCTCTTGTGAAGAATATGCCTCCCAGCCTGGGCTGCGTTGGTCGGGTGAAGGTAGGCAGCACCTAGTGTGCTTACGGAGCTAGACTCCACCGCAATCCCCCACCATAGGGTAGTCTGTCAAGGCTAATGGTGAGCCTTCAGTGGATGCCCCTCCCGCATCATTGCCCCACGCCCCGTGTAGCGGTGAACCCCGGGTGCTGGGTCACCTTCTTCCTCAGTTCCCCCCGTTAATGGGGGGAAAAAGGGGGGGGGGGGAGGTTGTGTGTACGTTGGCCTGCCTTGCCCTATTACACTGTATGCTTATAGCCTTTATGGTTACCGGGGGTCAGAGCCGCACTTCAAACATTATGTTAACGTTGGCCGCAGCGCCTTTAATGTACTTTGACTTGGCGCGCACGGTGGCTTTGTTTCGCGACGCTATGGCGTTTATTACTGTCTCCTTTTTCTGTCTTGTTACGCGCTCTCCAGGGGGGGCGTGGTCTGGTTTGGCACGTTCCGCGTCATCTGAGCTCTGGCCCGCCCTTCGAGGTTCGCTTGGCGCCATTTTGTCGGTCTTCCCGCGCGCGTGGTCACGATCCTCCTCTTCCTTGGTTACTGTAAGTGTCCTCACGGGCGTTTTCGGTTATTTTGTCTTCCTGTAGCGCATGGCTCTGACACCCTCTCTTCTCCTTATGTCTTTCAGACGCCAAAATTCCAGTGGCTTCTCCCGGCCTGATATATATATATATATCTTATCGGGTTTATATCTAAATTCTCCCACATTCCTAGCGGGTCTTGGGGCATCCAGGGTTGCTTACAGCATAAATCCCTACTGGCATATTACTTAGATTAATCACCATATGGAGGCATCTCAGAATTATGAGTCCGGGGTCCCGCGGGGACATGACCTGCTGTGTACTGCGTGTGGACAACCCCACGCTGATGCTGACAGAGCACGGGTCTGCGGACCGTGTGCTGAACAAGTGCTGGCCCTGCAATCAGGTTTGCCAGTAGCTGCACCTCGCTTCAATACTCCTGTGTCCCCGTGCTTAAATCTCACTCCAGATGAGTCGCACTCGAGCGGGGATAACCAGCAGGTGGTGCCGCGCAGGTTACCCACGGCGGAGCAGGTGATGTCTGGTTTGGCAGAGCGCTTAGGCGCTGGAAAGAAACGGTCCCTGACGCCCCCTGGTTCTGATGAAGATGAACTGTTTTCAGGTTCCAGTTCCTCAGATGAGATGTCTTGGAGCCGTGACAGTTCTGGCTCTGGCTCTTCGGGCCTGTGTGACACTGATGAGTTGCTTATAAAGATCTTTGAAGCACTGTCCATCTCTCCTCTGGGAGAGTCTCCCAAGCCCATGAGGGAGAGTTTCCACACGGCGACGCCGCGCCTGGAATTTCTGGAACAGGATCATTTCCAGACTTATATCTAAGGAATGGGAATCACCTTGTAAACTTACAGGGGTTCCGGGGGTATGGGACTGGAAGTACCCTTTTCCCCCTGATTTGGTTGATCGATGGTCGGTCCCTTCCGAGGTGGATGCACCTATTATTGTGGTTGCTAACCCTCCCTTCATGGCAGCTTCTACTCATCGTACCCTTCAGGATGCTGAGGACCGGCGCATTGACAGATTGGCTTCCCACGCCTTTTCGTGTGCAGGGACAGCTCTGCGCCTGGTCTGTGCTGCGGCCGTCACCGCAGTGGCCGCCAGGACCCTTCTTAGGAAGATACTTGACCAACAGCCGGAGGATCTCCCTTGGGAGGTCTTTAATGCACTGTCTGATTGTGATGTTTTTGTGAGGTTTATTCTCTCAGCGATGGATGACACTATTAAAATGTGTGCTAGAACCTCGGTTCTTGTGGTGACTATTCACCGCCTGCTCTGGCTGCGACAGTGGGGGGCTGACAATGATACAAAAAAGGCTCTTACTGGTCTTCCTTTTAGAGGAAGACGCTTATTCGGGGCCCGGTTGGACCTTTTTGGAAGAAGGGGTAAGTCACCCTAGCGCAGAAGGCCGTCCCGGCCGCCCAGGGGCAGGGATACCCCTCCCTCCCCCTCCGTTAGTGTCAAGCGAGAACCAGAAGTGTGCTTCCAACTTTTTGGAGTGGAGGCCCGCCCCGGGGGGGGGGGGGGGGGGGGGGGGCAGGCAACGCCCTGGGACCTCCGGCAGGGCGAAGTCCAAATCTGCCAAAACCACGCAAGCATGAAGGGACGCCCTCGCCCTGTTGGGCGAGGGGGCTGCCGCAGCACTTGGCTCCTATCGCAGGGCGCCATGCTTCGTTAAGGCTGTTACAGGAGATTGTCCCCCTGGATGCAGAATGGAGTTTGCTGGTCGGTCCCTTTCTGTGGTTATCTGGGTTCTTCTAGTCCCTGCTTTCCCTTCGGGAGTTGTGGCAGGCCGAGTCCGGCGTGCAGGGCCTGGGCTCTCTTAAAGGTTGGCCCTTGACTTGTGGTTGTATCCACATTACCTTTTCCCTCTGGGATGAAGCAGTCTGACCCGGGCGGGCATTCTGGACCTAGCATTTACATTTTCACAGGCAGCTCCTACATGGTATTTACCTGGATGGGCCGCAGGAGCTCTTGTCCAGTGGACCTCATGATGCCTGTGAGGATCTATATTCCTTTTTAGTCCCCTGTGCCTTCAGGACACCTAGGCCATTTCAAGACAGTATTGCAGGACCAACTCTGCGAATTGGGGTCTTGTCTTGGGTCCCTTTCCTGCTCCCAGACGGCTCACCAAAGGCGAGTATGGGAGTGTTGTCTTGGACGTGCCCTTGTCACGTCCGCGCTAGGTTCTACTTGATTGTCATTCTTTTCCAATTTTTGCATCAGGCCGTGTTGGCTATTGACTTGGGGCTCCTTGGGAGTCCTTTGGATTGGTGCTCAGTCACATCCCTTACTTAGTGTACCCCAGTTCGGTATCTCCCTACGGGGTGGCCCTTAGACGGGTTCATGTTTACACCTTCCCTTCGGCTATGTGTGGCCCTAGTATGGTAGGGGCCTTGCCCTCCTTTTGTCACGCTACCTTCACCTTGCAGCTGGTGGGCCTGTTGGTGGCGACCCAGATGCTGTCCTTATTCTCAGATGCCCTTGGGGCCTGTGACACCTTAGGTTACTCATCCTGGACGGGGTTCCAACACCCCTGGAACTGGGTCAGTACGCTCCCCCTTGTTACGGGGGTTCCTTTTTGGGGTTGTAAATTCAAGGAAGGTGTCAGGGACCATCCCTTCCTTTTTGCTTTTCCCAGTAAATGGTCACCATGGGGACCAAGTCTGGCAGGTTGTCTAGGGGGTTGTTATTTCTTCTGAAACCCTCTGTGGTTCCTAAGGGTGTCCCCTTTAGGGGGTCAGTTTTCATACTGTTTTTTTCGGTTATCGCATTGAGTTTTTTGCGGGCTCTAAATCACTGGACTACTCCTCTTCAGGACTTGTCTTTTTTGGGGACTCTCGGTCAGTCTGACGACAGTGGCCTGTCCTTTTCTATCTGTGAAGGTCTCGGAACAGGTTGACCCTTTAGGAAGGGTCTGGTTCTGATCTAAGTGGGGGTTTACATTCCTTGCACTTCATTGGTATTGGCTTGTTGGCTGTCCTACTGTGCTAGGAGGGTCTATTGTAGTGTCTCACTGAGCCCCTACTGGTGTGGCCCTGCGGGGCCCCGTTGCTATTTCAGGGACTCTGTCCTGGGTTATTGTCCCAAACCTTGCTGGCCTGGGTCATGGGAGCCTAGTAGCTGTCCGTCGGGACGTTATACTCTATAGGTTTAACTTTTTCACCCTGCTAGGTGGGGTACTGCACAAATTGCTGTAGCTAGAGTGAACCGTTACGCTGGGGGCCCTGGGTGGCCCACTGGGGCGTGGTTCGCTGATTCTGCTGAAGACAGTCGTACTGTATGCCCTCTCAAGAGGGTTGTTCTGCCTATTCAGGCTCCTTACTACGTCACCCCTATCTACAGGCCTTTTTAGGCGATTGGATGGTTTGCTCTTCACCCTATTGGAGATGGTTATCTCGGGGTGTCTTTTCTCTATTGGAGGACTAGGCCTAGCTCCCTCCTCTTCTTCTTCTCCCTTCTCTGCCGGCTATGATTGGGAGATGTCGTTCTAGTTTTCCTTGCTGGGACTGGCTCTCCTGCTGGATGTTGCCAGATCCCTGGGTCCTAGAGTTATTACAGCACGGTGTAAGTTGGCTCCCCAACTCGGTTCTCTGAGGGTTGTCAGGGCGTGCCCTGTTCGCCTACTGTAGGAGTCTAGTTCAATCTTCTGTGTTGAGCATTCCTCATGGGTTGCTCAGGTGCATTCCCCAGGGACTTTCTAAGCTCCCTTTTGGGGGGGTTACTTATCCTGATGCCCTGCTAAGGGTTCCCTCGGGTCTCATTCAGGTTCTTGTCTGAACTGTTCCTTTCCTCACATCCCTCTTCTGGGGCGGTTGATTCAGTCAGAAGAGTGCCATAGGGGATGGCTCTGTTAGCGGTCCTAGAATGAATATATATATATATATATATATATTTATGTTTATATATCTGTACACCATTAGGTGAGGGTGTTTCGCCTTGCACAGAGGGATCTGTATCCCTCTGCAGGCGTTGGAGATTCCTGGACTGTTCCCTGTCCCTGGTTGGGATTATGCCCCTTGGGGCTTATAGGCGTCACCATCCTTATGTAACAGGATTTGATTGCTTTCATGGGTGTAGGAGCCCTTTGGATTGGTCTTGCTCGGTTGGTTTGCCCTTAGGAGCCTAAAATAAAAGTTTCGGCTCTTGCTGGGCCTTGTTAGCGTTGTTTTCAGTTTTCCCACCGGTCTCGCCTGAGACCAGGGTTCATATTCCGTGACGGGGAGGGTTCTAAAGTTGCCATGGCTACCCTTTCTTGCAGTAGCATGGTTAGGCGTTAATCTGGCCTTTCCGTTTAGGGGAGATTATTCTTCTCTCTTGGTTTTGTTCTCTTTCTACTTGTGCTTGGCTTGGGCCTGTTCTGTTGAGCAAGCTGACTAGTTCGCTGCTCGTGTTTCACTCAGCCTTTGTAAGGTTTCATAAGTTTGAGTTAGAGCATTTGCTCACGTTGCTCCTGGTAGCAAGGTTTCAGGTGACAGCGCTGTTACTGTTGGCTGTGCCTTTTCTCATGGGGATCCCACCCTACTTATGGACACTGCTATTGGATGTGCCACATGTTATTACTACAGCAGGACGTGCTGTATGCTTAGAATAATACAATTCTGTGAAGTACTCACCTGTAGAATTGGTATTATACGCATACAGCACGTCCTGCTCCACCCCACCCTGGTTTCACTTTGTTCTGGATCCCCTGAATGGTGGTTATTATCTTTGATATTATTGCCAGTCTCTGGGTGGTTGGTTTTCTCCTGGCTTCTCCTTCTCACTGCTTTTCAATGCTGGGGATTTGTGGGAGGTCCCTCGGTATATGTAGGGCCGGGAGGAGCTTGTTTTCTACATGTCTGCAGTGCACGGCTCCTCAGGCGGAGGATTACCCACATGTTATTACTACATCTGGAGCAGGACGTGCTGTATGCGTATAATACCAATTCTACAGGTGAGTACTTCACAGAATTGTCCTGCTCCAAATCTAATACTTACAGTTGGGATGTACTCCGCCAGATGGTGCTGGACTGTAGATACATTGAAAATAGGCTCCTCCCGGCCCCTCAAATACCCAGGGACCTCCCACAAATCCCCAGAATTTTTTTGCAGTCTGGCTGCAAAGGACGAGAAATGGCTCTCTACTCGCAGGTGAGCGGGGCTATTAGCCCGCGGCCCTGTAGGACTATTCCCACCCGTTCCACTAGTAATATGCCTCCCAGCCTTAGCTGCGCTGGTCGGTGAAGGTAGGCAGCACCGCTGTTAGGTGCTTAGGAGCGCTGCTCCACCGCAATCCCCCACCAAAGGGTAGGTGGTTCAGGTTTATGGTGAGCCTCTATGGATGGGATGCCCCTCCCGCACTAGTGCCCCCTTGCCCCTGCCCATCGGTGGGCCCTGTTTAAGTGGCCGCTGTCCTCCCTCATCCTCCTTGTAGTCTTCGGGGGAAAAGAGGGGGGGGGGGTGTAAATATGTATGCTATGCATTCTGTGTTACTTTATTCCAAGTATGACATACACTCCGCTTCAATAAGTCTTGACAGTTGGGTTATTCTCCAGTAGAGGGCGAACTTCTGCAGAGATGAATGCAAAAAAGAAGCCCCTCCCGGTCCATAACTACCTGGGACCACCCACCAATTCCCCAGTTGTCTTCTCTGCAGGGAGCGAGCAAGACAGAAGATGAAGCTTCTCTTACTTGCAGGTAAGCCGGGCCCCCCTTTTTGTCCCTATTGCTACCAGGACCCTCCAAAATTGTCCCTGTAGTGAGCTCCCAGCTTCGGCTGCGGGTCCTTGGTAAAGGTAGGAGCACTCTTTGGGTGCTGTAGGAGCGCTGCTCCACCGTGAGACCCCAAAAGGTTTTTGGTTATCTTGGTTTGGGATGCCCCGTCCCTACATGCCTATGGCCTTATTTTGGCAGGGTTCCCACTCCCTCTTCTGGGTCCCTTACTCTCCTCCGTGGGGGGTGGGGGGGGGGGGGGTTGGCTGACTCCCTGGCCGCTACTTGCATGTGTGTGTTTTTTCACTTTATTCACTTTATATGTGTGTGTGCCTATATGCCCTTTTAATTGCTCTGTATGGCTGCTTGGCGATATATTTATATGTACTCGCAGTCATATACCTTATATGAATATTTCGACAGTGTGACTGTATATCTATGCTAGGGCATCCCTTACCATGCACCGCTCTTATGTGTCCTTTTTTGTGTGTTACAGGTGTCCCCGTATAAGTGCATTTTAAGGGTTCTCTCCTGGTCCTCGGGTCCCTAGCTATAAATATTGTCCACCCCCAAAAAATCCTCCCACCGGGACTTTACGGGGCTTCCCGGGTTGCTTATGCGTAATTCCCTACGGTCTCGTGACTGACCACAAAAATTCACCATATGGAGGCTCTGCAGGATACCAGGAATCCCTTCGGGACAATCCGGGCCATGTGTGGGGTGTGGGGTATCCCTTACGGGGGAGAATGTGCTGATCTGTATACCATGCGCACAAAAGGCCATAATGCGGCAGTCTGGTACCCAGTCTTCTGGGTTGGCTCCTCCCGCCTCATTGCCTTCCCCTCCCCACCTGATCCGTACCCCAAGTGACATTGGTACTAGTGGGGAGTCGCTTTCTCATGTTTGGGCTAAGTTGGCTAGCATAGAGAAAATGATTGCTAGCACAGTGGGCAAGAAGCCCCAGGCTAAAAAGAGACAGTTGTCGTTGGCCCAGCCTTGTGGGACACGGACGATGAATCAGCTGAATTGTCCGAATATTCCACGCTTGAGGAGGGGGAATTGTATCAGGATTCAGAGGCTGACTATGGTCAGCCTGGGAATTCCAGTGCCGGGCAGGCGCTGGGGGGATGCCGTTGATACGGCCACTGTTTTGTCACATTTATTGGAGGTGTTGGATATTGATCCAACTGAGGTGCCCCCTCTTAAGAAGGGGGAATTTTTGGGGGCCTACAAGCCCCGTCTGGAATACCCTACCCAGGGTCACTTTGATGCGCTGATACTTAGGGAATGGGAGAGGCCCTGTCGGCTCCCTGGTGTGCCTCAGGGATGGGATAAGAAGTATCCCTTTCCGGTGGAGGCGGTCAAGCGCTGGTCTTCTCCTCCCGAGGTCGGACGCGCCTGTGTTAGGGTTGACCAATTCTTCTGTACTGAGCACCCCTGACGCCTCTTCCCTTAAGGATGGCAAGGACAAGCGCCTTGATCAGATGGCGTGCCACGCATTTGCCAACGTGGGCTCGGCCCTGCGACCGGTTAGTGCATCTGCCCTGGTGTCGCTTGCTACCAGGTCTCTTATCAGGGACTGGCTGAATAACGCTCAGCTGGATCCAGCTAGGACTGAGTTCGCTGTACTTAAGAAGTGCGAATTGTTCATGGATTTTGTCATGGCTGCGATGGAAGACTCCATTGTTGTGTGTAGTAGGACGTCAGCCTTGCTGGTGGCTATGCGCAGACTGGTCTGGCTCCATCAGTGGACAGCGGACGTTGGAGCCAAGAAGTCACTCGCAGCTCTTCCCTTCTTGGGGGTGCGGCTGTTTGGAGATAAATTGGATGCTGTTGCTAAAGGCGGTAAGTTACCTCAGCGGAGGAAGCAGCGCCGTCCCTTTTGGGGGGCGGGCTCGTTCACTCCTTCCTTTCGAGGGGCCAGAACGTCTAGGGGTCTGGCCTTCTCGGGGGTCAGGGGCTCGTCCTGGAACAGAGGCAGAGGTCAGGCACGTCCCGCGGCTGCCTGGGGTTCCAAGCCCAAGCCTGCCGTTAAACCGGCTCAGCAATGAAGGGGCGTCCTCACCCGTAAGGGTGGGGGGACGGCTGCGACTCTTCTTCCGGGTCTGGGCCCGGGAGGTCACAGACAATTGGATCTTGGAAGTGGTCTCCTCCGGGTACAAGCTGGAGTTCGAGTACTGGCCGCCCCCAAGATTCTTAAGGTCTCGGGTGCCCTCGGACCCTCAGGCTGCGCATGGGCTCCTGTTGGCAGTGAAAAGCCTTCTGGATATGGGAGTTATATGCCCGGTGCCTCCGTTGGAGGCAAGGGTTACTACTCCAACCTTTTCACGGTCCCCAAAAAGGAGGGTTCGGTGAGACCCATTCTAGACCTCAAGGTTCTCAACAGGTTTATTAGAGCCAAAAAGTTCCGCATGGAGACTCTGCGCTCGGCTATCAATTCCCTTCGCCAAGGGGATTTTATGACATCCATAGACATCAAGGATGCGTATCCGCATGTTCCGATTTTTCAGGCACATCAGAGATTCCTCCGGTTTGCGGTGGGAGATCAACATTATCAATTCGTAGCTCTTCCCTTCTGTCTGACCTCGGCACCAAGGGTCTTCACCAAGGTTTTGATGGGCGTAATGGCTCGGCTCAGATCTCAGGGCATTCGCATTGTGCCTTATCGGGACGATCTGTTGATTTCTGCTTCTTCCCTTCAGCAGGCAGAACTGGACACCCTCCAGGTGGTGTTGACCCTGGAGAGATTCGGGTGGGTGATCAACCGCACCAAGTCTTCTCTCTCCCCGTCTCGAGTGATTTCATTTCTGGGCATGAATCTGGATACCATTCGGACCAGAGTGTTTCTGCCCCAGACCAAGGTGCAGGGGATTCAGGACCTGATCCGTCTTCTTCTGGCCAGCCCTTTCCCCTCTATCCGACGGGATGAAACTGGTGGGCCTGATGTGTCCTCCTTCGAGGCGGTGCCGTTTGCACAATTTCACATGATCTCTTCAACTTCTCCTATTGACGTATTGGGGCAGGAGCCCACAGTCTTTGGATCAACCTTTCAGGATGTCTCCCAGGGTTCGGCAGTCACTTCGGTGGTGGCTGGACTCGAGCAATCTGGTGAAGGGCAGATCCCTTCTGGTCCCTTGTTGGGAGACGGTTACCACGGATGCCAGCCTGTCGGGCTGGGGAGGTTATTGGAAGAGTCATCAGTTCAGCGGGGTGTGGGGTCCCCAGGAGGCTCACACCCACATCAATGTATTGGAGCTCCGAGCCATTCGTCTGGTTCTGGCTCGGTTAACCCCACAGTTACGGGGTCTTCCGGTTCAGGTGCGTTCGGACAACTGAACGACAGTGGCCTACATAAATCACCAAGGAGGGACTCGCAGCAGGAGTGCCCTCAGGGAAGTCTCTCTGATCCTGCGATGGGCGGAGAGCAATGTTCCTTGCCTTTCGGCAGTCTACATTCCGGGGGTGGAGAATACGGAGGCGGATTTCCAGAGCAGGGGGTCCTCTCGCCATGGAGAGTGGTCTCTCAAACCCGAGATCTTTCTGGATCTTTACCGCAAGTGGGGGACTCCGGAGGTGGATCTCTTTGCCTCGAGGCACAATCACAAACTTCCGGCATTTTTGTCTCCTTCTCAGGATCCCCTGGCCTTGGCAGTGGATGCCTTGTCTCTGGTGTGGAAGGACCTGGGTTTTCTGTACCTTTTTCCACCTGTCTCCATGCTGGGCAGGGTGGTTCGCAAACTGGTTCTAGAAGGGGCACCAGCGATTCTGGTGCCTCCAAGGTGGCCAAGAAGGGTTTGGTACGCAGACGTCGTAAGGATGGCCGTAGACCAGTGCTGGCTTCCTCTGATACCGGACCTGCTATCCCAGGGTCATCTACTTTACCCCAATTTACAAACGCTGGCTTTGACGGCCTGGCTGCTGAAACCTTCATCTTGAAAGAGGAAGGTTTGTCTGAGGCGGTCGTTCAGACCTTGATTAGAGCTAGGAAGCGGTCCTCTTCTGGCATTTACTATAGGACTTGGAGGTCCTATATTGATTGGTGTGAGGCTAGGGCCTTGCCTTGCCTTGCAGACTTTTTTCTGTACCCAGGATTTTGGAGTTTCTTCAGCATAATCTGGACCTGGGGTTCCAGCTTAGTACTTTGAAAGGACAGGTTTCTGCTCTGTCAGTTTCCTTCCAGAGGTCTTTTGCTTTACACCCGCTGGTTAAGACTTTTTTCCAAGGTGTGGCGCATGTGCGCCCCCCTCGAAAAGCTGTAGTTCCTGTTTGGGACTTGAATTTGGTTCTTTCGGCTCTGCAGGGTCCGCCTTTTGAGCCGCTACATGATATTGCTCTTTCGATTCTCACTCAGAAGGTTGCCTTCTTGGTGGCGATTACCTCTGTTCGGCGTGTCTGTGAGTTGGCGGCTGTCGATTCAGGCCCCTTACTTTGAAAGACACCAGGACAAGGTGGTTTTTCGTTTTAAACAGGATTTCCTTCCTAAGGTGGTGTCTGCTTTCCACCTCAATCAGGATATTGTTCTCCCTTCCTTGTGTCCCAAGCCTAACAATGACAAGGAGAGGGTTCTGCACAATTTGGATGTTGTTCGCTGTGTGAAGTACTATTTGGTGACTACTTCTTCCTTCCGCAAGACGGACGCCCTTTTCGTGGCGCCCTGCGGGCCCTGGAAAGGTTTGGCACCTGCGATTAGCAAATTGATTCGTCAGGCCATTGTTGGGGCCTACTCTGCTAAGGAGAGGACTCCCCCTTTTAGGGTCGCTGCGCACTCTACTGGTGCTGTGGGTGCATCCTGGGCTTTTCAGCACCAGGCTGCTGTTGAACAAGTTTGTAAGGCTGTTACTTGGTCTTCCGTTCATACTTTTTCCAAGTTTTACAAGGTTGATGTGTGGGCTTCAGCGGATGCTGTTTTTGGCCGCAAGGTTCTGCAAGCTGCAGTGGTTTGAGTTAGTGCGTTCTTTACTGTTTATGGTTCCCACCCTTGACGGACACTGCTATTGGATGTCCCTACTGTCAAGACTTATTGAAGCGGAGTGTATGACACACTTGGAATAATACCTTTTTGTGATTACTCACCTTTAAAACGGATATTATGAGTGTGGCATACACTCTGCTTCACCCACTCTTTTTGGTACTCTGGATCCTTTATATGGTGAACCATTGTTTTTTATTAATATTGTTATATTTGATTCTTCCTGGTCCCTTTACTGCTATCTTACACTGGGGAATTGGTGGGAGGTCCCAGATAGTTATGGACTGGGAGGAGCTCCTTTTTTGCATTCATCTCTGCAGAAGTTCGCCCTCTACTGGAGAATAACCCAACTGTCAAGACTTATTGTCTTAGTGTATGTCACACTTATAATATCCGTTTTAAAGGTGAGTAATCACAAAACGGTATTTTTCCATTCCGTTTAGTCTTGTGTCAGCCGTCGTGCTGGCTTGTCTTTACTGTCTTTTTTAAAAATTTCCTTGGTTCCGTGCTTGACGGCGGCATCACCTCAGGCGCTGGTGTGCCATCTTTGGCTGCTTGAACGTTCGTGGCCCGTCTTTGGCGCGCTCCGCGTCATCGCTTATACCGCCCGCCCCTCGAGGTATACCGACGCCATCTTTATCCTGCCTTTTGGCCCATGTGCGACGGACCCCTACCTACCGTGGTCCGTAAGTGCCCTCGCGGGCGGCTTCATGTCTTTCACTTTTGTTACTGTGTGCTTACCGGTCTTGCCTGCTTATGTCTTTCAGGCCGGACGAACCCTTTTGGCTTCTCCCGGCCCTGTATTAGTATATTCTTGTAGGCCTATGTAAAAATAATACTCACTTCCCTAGCGGGTTATTGAGGCATCCAGGGTTGCTATTTAGCGTTATTCCCTATCGGCGTATAGCGCCGCTATAATCACCATAAGGAGGCATCCCAGGATAATGTGACCGGGGTCCCTTCGGGACAAGACCGGCTGTGTGTAGCGTGTGGGCAGCCTCATGATGACGCTGACAAGGCGCGGGTCTGTGTACCCTGTGCTGAGCAGGTGCTTGCATTGCAATCTAGCCTGCCAGTGGCTGCACCTCGTTTCACTTCGCCTACTCCCCCAAGCTTAAATCTCACTCCTGCTGAGTTGCATACTAGTGGGGATTCTCAGCCTGATGTGTCTTCTAGACTGGCTACTGTTGAGCAGTTGATTGCTAAGTCCTTAGCGCGTAAGGCCCCTGCTAAAAAGCGGCACTTAACGCCTAATGTCACTATTTTCCCTATGGAAACTGAGGAGTTTTGGAATCTTTGTGACTATACCCCGTCTGATCAAGGGGAGCTTTTTTCTGACTCGGGCTCATCTGATGAGAGACCAAGGGGTCATGACGATTCTGGCTCTGACCCCTGGGCCCCGGATGACACTGACAGATTATTGACCCAGATTTTTGAGGTTCTGTCCATCTCTCTCCCTGTTGAGGCTCCCAGGCAAAGAGGGGAGCTTTCCCATACAGCAAAATCACATTTGGAATTTCCCGAGCAGGCACATTTCCATAACCTTGTGCTCAAGGAATGGGAGCGCCCCAGTAAACTTCCCGGGGGTTCCAAAAAGTTGGGACAGGAAGTATCCCTTTCCGGCTGAGGTGGTCAAATGTTGGTCATCCCCCCGAGGTGGATGCCCCGATCCTAGGGCTATCTAACACCTCTGTCATGCAATCCCCTGACTCTACTACCTTGCGGGATGCTGAGGACCGGCGCATTGACCAGCTGGCATCCCACGCCTTTGCTGGTACAGGGACGGCGCTGCGCCCAGTCTGTGCCTCTGCCATTACGGCTGTGGCCACTAGAACCCTTATCAGAAATATGCTTGATAGTGCCCCTGATGATTTGCCTTGTGAGGTATTCAATGCACTCTCCAGTTGTGATGTTTTTGTAAATTTGTCCTCTCAGCATTGGATGACACCATCAGAATGTGTGCCAGAACTTCTGCCCTTGTGGTGGCTATACGCCACTCGGTTTGGCTACGCCAGTGGGCTGCTGACAACGCTGCCAAGAAGGCCCTCCCTGGGTTTCTCTTTAAGGGACTACGCCTGTTTGGGGATCGCCTGGACCCTTTTTCTAAGGGAGGCAGGTTACCCCAGCGCAGGCGTCAATCTCTGCCCTTTTGGGGTCAGGGTTCCGTCTCCTCCCCTTACCGTGGTGCAAGACAGGGAAGGGGGATTTCCTTTCCTGGGGCCCGGGGAGATTGCTGGGGTAGAGGCAGAGGACGTGGACGTCCTGGCTCCTCATGGGGTCCCAAAGCAAAATCCTCTCCCAAGCCCCCTCAGGCGTGATGGGGCGCCCTCACCCATCCGGGTGGGGGGACGGCTGCAGCACTTCGCTCACGTCTGGAGGCTTCATGTCTCAGACCGGTGGATTCAGGAGGTAGTGTCCTCTGGTTACAAGATAGAGTTTGCTGCCTGTCCCCCTCCAAGATTCATCAGATCCCTGATTCCTCAGGACCCTGTGTCAGCTCAGGAGCTAGTGCAAGGCCTTCCTGGAGCTGGGGATCATCTGCCATGTCCCTTTAAGAGAAAAAGGCAAGGGTTTTTATTCCAACCTATTCACAGTACCCAAAAAAGATGGGTCAGTCAGGCCGATCCTGGACTTGAAGATCCTCAACAAGTTTGTCATGGGCAGGCGCTTTCGCATTGAAACTCTGCGCTCTGCCATCAGCTCCTTGCGCCAAGGGGATTTCATGACCTCTGTGGACATCAAAGATGCTTATCTTCATATTCCTGTGTTCCAGGTCATCAAAGGTTCCTCATGTTCGCTCTGATGGATCAACACTACCAGTTTGTGGCCTTGCCCTTCGGTCTCACTTCAGCTCCCCGGGTGTTCACCAAGGTGCTGTCTGGCTTGATGTCTCTGCTCAGATGTCAGGGTGTCAGCGTGTCAGCGTGCTTCCCTATCTGGACGACATTCTCATCACTTCCCAGTCTCTACATCAGGCAGAGTTGGATACTCAGCTGGTGGTGTCCACTCTGGAGTAATTTGGATGGGTGATCAACCAATCTGTCACCTTTGGGGCCAACCAGATGTGGATCTGTTTGCGTCCCGCCACAATCACAAGCTCCCAGCTTTTGTCTCTTTCCCAGGATCCTCTGGCCTTGACATGGGATGCGCTAACAATGTCATGGCAGGACTTTCAGTTCCTGTATGTCTTCCCTCCAATCCCCCTGCTGGGCAGGGTTCTGCGCAAGATTGCTCTGGAAAGGGTGCCAGCAATTCTGGTGGCCCCCAGGTGGCCAAGAAGAGAGTGGTTCGCTGACGTGGTACAGCTGGCAGTAGATCAGTACTCTGTCCTTCGTGCCAGATCTGCTCACTACGCCAGGCTGGCTGGCCAGCCTTTATACTCGGTCTTATGTGTGTGTGACAGTGTGTGAGTGTTTTCACTGGTGTGGTGCTGACAGGTGTTTGCCTTGTACATGGGGCCGTATCTGTACTGGCCTCCTTCATTCAGCCTGGGGAGCTTCTCCCCCTCAGGCCTTGTTCGGGGAGGGGGCGGGGCCGGGCTCTGGGGGTGGGCGCGGTAGCCCCGCCCCCTTGTTTGGCACGATGCTGCGGGCCAGGGCTGGGATCCGCGTTGCTGGGAGGGGGCGTGGCCTGGCGAGCGCGCGTTCTGCGCTGGCCCGCCCCCCTTCTCTTCCTCCTCTTCTCATGAGGCTCTTCTCCGGGGGCCATCTTGGTGCTGCTGTGGCTGATCCGGCGTGCCCCTGGCCGGTAAGGGCCTGTTGGCCACTTCCTTAGTTTATGCGGGGGCCCCTCTCTAGCAGGGGGGCCTCCTTTTTTCTCGCATGTGTGTGTGTGTATTGGTATTATATGGTGATATGTGTAATATATATTTATATATTTTGAGGCGATTGTGACTTATGATGACTTCATTGTGTGTTACAGATTGCATCGTGTATGTGCATGATAAGGGGATCCTCCTAGGTTCTGGGGTCCCTAGTCTTAAAATAGATCACCACAAATCCTCCCACTGGGACTTTTAAGGGGCATCCCGGGTTGCTTATTGCTTAAATTCCCTGCGGTCTTGCGACTGACCACAAGATTCACCATATTGAGGCTCCGCAGGATCCCGGGCTCGGGCTCCCTCTTGGACAATCCCAGCCATGTGTGGGTTGTGGGGCATCCCTTACGGGTGAGAATGTGCTTATTTGTATACCATGTGCACAAAAGGCCATATCGCGGCAGTCGGGTGCCCAGCCTTCTGGGTCAGCGCCCCCCGCTTCATCGCCTTCCCCTCCCCGCCTTATCCGTACCCCAAGTGACATTGGTGCCAGCGGGGAGTCGCATTCCGATGTTTGTGCTAGGTTGGCCAGCATCGAGAAATTTATGGTTAGCGAGGTGGGCAAGAAGGCCCAGGCTAAAAAGAGACATTTGTCGTCGGTCCAGGCGACTTGGGATATTGATGATGATTCATTTGATATGTCGGATTATTCCCCGTTAGAGGAGGGGGAATTGTATGAGGAGTCAGAGGCTGACGATGTATGGTTTGGCGAGGCTGATATTGGGCAGGCGCTGGGGGATGCTGTTGACACGGCCACGGTTTTGTCACATCTCTTCGAGGTTTTGGATATTGCGCCGCCTGAGGCGCCTCCTCTCAAGAAGGGGGAATTTTTTTGGGGCCCACAAGCCTCGTTTGGAGTTCCCTACCCAGGGTCATTTTGATGCACTGATCCTTAGGGAATGGGAGAAACCTAGTCTGCTTCCGGGTGTTCCTCGGGGAATGGGATAAGAAGTATCCTTTCCCGGTGGAAGCGGTTAAGCGCTGGGCTTCTCCTCCCGAGGTCGATGCGCCAGTTTTGGGGTTGACCAACTCCTCCGTGCTTCACACCCCAGACGCCACTTCCCTAAAGGATGGCGAGGATAGGCGCCTTGATCAGATGGCATGCCATGCCATGCCTTTGCCAGTGTTGGTTCGGCCTTGTGGCCTGTTTGTGCATCTGCGCTAGTGTCGGTGGGTGCTAGGTCTCTGATTAGGGACTGGTTAAATGACACTCACCTTGATCTGGCCAGTGCTGAGTTCACTACGCTTAAAAGATTTGAATTGTTCATGGATTTTGTCTTGGCTGCTATGGAAGACATTATTGTTATGTGTAGTAGGACTTCAGCCTTATTGGTGGCCACGCGCCGATCAGTATGGCACCGTCAGTGGACGGCGGACTTTGCGGCCAAGAAATCGCTCACAGCTCTTCCCTTTTTGGGTACGCGGCTGTTTTGAGATAAGTTGGATGCTGTGGCAAAGGGAGGTAAGTTACCTCAGCGGAAGAAACTGCGCCGTCCTTTTCGGGGGGCAGGCTCTTTCAATCCTTCCTTTCGAGGTGCCAGAGCTGGCAGAGGTTTGGCTTTCTCGGGTGTCAGAGGCTCTTCCTGGAACAGGGGCAGAGGTCGGGCCTGTCCCGCTTCTGCCTGGGGTTCCAAGCCCAAGCCTGCGGGTAAACCAGCTCAGCAATGAAGGGGCGCCCTCACCCGTACGGGTGGGGGGGCAGCTGCGGCTCTTCTTCCAGGTCTGGGCCCGGGAGGTCACAAACAATTGGATCTTGGAAGTGGTCTCCTCCGGGTACAAACTGGAGTTCGAGTACTGGCCTCCTCCAAGATTTTTAAGGTCTCGGGTGCACTTGGATCCTCAGGCTGCGAAGGGGCTCCTGTTAGCAGTAAAAAACCTTCTGGACATGGGAGTTGTATGCCCGGTGCCTCCGTCAGAGAGAGGCAGGGGTTTCTACTCCAATCTTTTCATGGTCCCCAAGAAAGAAGGTTCTGTAAGACCCATTCTGGACCTCAAGGTCCTCAACAGATTCATCAGAACCAAGAAGTTCCACATGGAGACTCTGCGCTCGGCCATCAATTCCCTTCATCAAGGGGATTTCATGACATCCATAGACATCAAGGATGCGTATTTGCATGTTCCAATTTTTCCAGCGCATCGGAGATTCCTCAGGTTCGCGGTGGACGATCAACATTTTCAGTTTGTAGCCCTTCCCTTCGGGTTGACCTCGGCGCCGAGGGTCTTCACCAAGGTTCTGGCGGGCATAATGGCCCTATTCAGAACTCAGGGAATTCACATTGTGCCGTATCTGGACGACCTATAGATTTCAGCTTCTTCCCTCCGTCAGGCGGAGCTGGACACCCACCAGGTGGTGTCGAACCTGGAGAGGTTCGGGTAGGTGATCAACCGCCCCAAGTCCTCTCTCTCGCCATCACGGGTGATTTCATTCCTGGGCATGAATCTGGATACCATTCAGGCCAGAGTGTTTCTACCCCAGACCAAGGTGCAGGGATTCAGGATCTGAACCGCCTTCTTCTGGCCAATCCTTGCCCCTCTATTCGGCAGGGGATGAAACTGGTGGGATTGATGGTGGCCTCCTTCGAGGCGGTCCCATTTGCGCAGTTTCACATGAGATCTCTTCAACTTCATCTATTGACGCATTGGGACAGGTGTCTGCTGTCATTGGATCAACCGTTCCAGATGTCTCCCAGGGTTCGGCAGTCCCTTCGGTGGTGGCTGGAGTCGAGCAACCTGTTGAGGGGCAGATCCTTTCTGGTTCCTCGCTGGGAGACCACGGATGCCAGCCTGTCGGGCTGGGGAGGTTTCTGGAAAAGTCGTCATTTCAGCGGGGTGTGGGGTCCTCAGGAGGCTCACAACCCCATCAATGTCTTAGAGCTCAGAGCCATCCGGTTTGTCCTGTCACGGCTGACGTCGCACTTACAGGGTCTTCCGGTTCAGATTCGATCAGACAATCGGACGGCGGTAGCCTACATCAATCACCAAGGAGGGACTCGCAGCAGGAGTGCCCTCAGGGAAGTCTCTCTGATCCTGCACTGGGCGGAGAGCAATGTTTCTTGCATTTCGGCAGTCTACATTCCGGGAGTGGAGAACACGGAGGCGGACTCCCTGAGCAGGGGGTCCTCTTGCCAAGGAGAGTGGTCTCTCAACCCCGGGGTTTTTCGGTCTCTTTGTCGCAAGTGGGGGACTCCGGAGGTGGATCTCTTTGCCTCACGGCACAATCACAAACTCCCGGCCTTTGTGTCTCTATCTCAGGATCCTCTAGCTCTGGCAGTGGATGCCTTGTCCCTTGCTTGGAAGGATCTGGGGTTTCTGTAGCTGTTTCCTCCCTTCTCCATGCTGGGCAAGGGAGTTTGCAAACTGGCTCTGGAAGGGGCACCAGCAATTCTGGTGGCTCCAAGGTGGCCAAGAAGGGTTTGGTACGCAGACGTTGTAAGGCTGGCGGTAGATCAGTACCGGCTTCCCATGTTTCCGGATCTGTTATCTCAGGGTCAACTACTTTATCCCAATTTACCAACGCTGGCTTTGACGGCTTGGCTGCTGAAACCTTCATTCTGAAGGTTTGTCTGAGGCTGTTGTTCAGACCTTGATTAGAGCTAGGAAGCGGTCCTCTTCTGGCGTTTACTATAGGACTTGGCGGTCCTATATTAGCTGGTGTGAGGCTAGGGCCTTGCCTTGCAGGGTGTTTTCGATCCCTAGGATTTTGGAGTTTCTTCAGCACGGTCTTGATCTTGGGTTCCAGCATAGTACCTTGAAAGGGCAGGTCTCTGCTCTGTCTGTTTTCTTCCAAAGATCTTTTGCCTTACACCCGCTGGTTAAGATTTTTTTCCAGGGGGTCACTCATGTTCGACCCCCTCGGAAGGCTATGGTTCCTGTTTGGGATTTGAATTTGGTTCTTTCGGCTCTCCAGGGTCCTCCTTTTGAGCCGTTACAGGATATTGCTCTTTCTGTTTTCACTCAAAAGGTTGCCTCCTTGGTGGCTATTACCTCTGTTCTGCATGTCTCTGAGTTGGCGGCTCTGTCGATTCAGGCCCCTTACTTTGAAAGACACCAGGACAAGGTGGTCTTTCGCTTTAAGCCAGATTTCCTTCCTAAGGTGGTTTCTGCTTTCCATCTCAATCAGGATATTCTCCCTTCCTTGTGTCCTAAGCCTAGCAATGACAAGGAGAGGGTTTTGTACAATTTGGATGTGGTTCGCTGTGTTAAGTTAAGTATTTGGTGACTACTTCTTTCCGCAAGACGGATGCCTTTTTCGCGGTGCCCTGTGGGCCCAGGAAAGGTTTGGCGCCCGCCAATTCTACCATTAGCAAATGGATTCGTCAGGCCATTGTTGGGGCCTATTCTGCTAAGGGGAGGACTCCCCCTTTTAGGGTCACTGCGCATTCTACTCTTGCTGTTGGTGCGTCCTGGGCTTTTCAGCACCAGGCTTCTGTTGAACAAGTTTGTAAGGCTGCTACTTGGTCTTCCGTTCATACTTTTCCCAAGTTTTACAAGGTTGATGCGCGGGCTTCAGCGGATGCCGTTTTTGGCCGCAAGGTTCTGCAAGCTGCAGTGGTTTAGGTTGGTGCATTCTTTACTGTTTATGGTTCCCACCCATGACGGACACTGCTATTGGATGTCCCAAATGTCATGAAGAGTTGAAGCGGAGTGTATGTCACACTTTGAATAATACCGGTTTGTGAGTACTCCCCTTTAAAACGGATATTATGAGTGTGACATACACTCGGCTTCACCCACCCTTTTTTGGTATTCCGGATCCTTTTATATGGTGAACCATTGTTTCTTGGTTGTTAGTATTGTTATATTTGGTTCTTCCTGGTCCCCTTACTGCTTTCTTACACTGGGGAATTTGTGGGAGGTCCCAGGTATTTATGGACTGGGAGGAGCTCCTTTTTTGCATTCATCTCTGCAGAAGATCGCCCTCTACTGGAGAATAACCCAAATGTCATGAAGAGTTGAAGCGGAGTGTATGTCACACTTATAATATCCGTTTTAAAGGTGAGTACTCACAAAACGGTATTTTTTGTGATAGTTTTACGTTTAATATGTTGTAGTTTGGCCTTACTATATGTTACTGTCTTTGCTCTGATTTTTCTATAACAATATCTTACCACTGGTCCACAGTATTTCTTTTAACAATCTTTCTGTGTGCTGGTTGTAGTTGACTGACTACTTGTTTGTTCTGCTTTTAGTTTTAATATCCTTGTCCTCTGGGATGCCCAATCACAGTGCCAGTATTCAGGTAAATTTACATATGTGACCTTATCTATTGTTTCCAGATCCCTTTAAAAATGTGTTTGTTACTCATATTATTAAAGCCTATGAGATTATGCATTTGGACATTTTTAGTTGTCTTTTTAGTACAATTTTTTTTGTAAGGAAAAAGAAACAATATTAGTAGCTGTATGTTTTTGATTTTTTATATAGCTTTGTGTTCAGAAGTTGCGGATTCTTATTGAAGATTCAGATCAAAATTGTAAGTAAAATATATCCAAAATAACATTATTTCTGCCTGTCATTTTGCTAATTATGTGTTTTGATGGCAGTAAAGTATTTGGGATTGCTGGCAATGTCCAAGATATTGAAGACTCATCCGAAGTCTGTACAGTCCCACAAGGACCTTATACTGCAGTGCCTGGATGACAAGGATGAGTCCATAAGGCTCCGAGCCCTGGATCTACTCTATGGCATGGTAAGAGCATTTGTTAAAGATGCAGTTGTTTCAGCGCCACTTAAAGTGGATCAAAACTCTCTACTTCACCCCATAAGGAGGTAATGTTAGTAGTGTGTGTGTTTTATTTTTCCCTTTTTAAGCCTGTCTCCTCAGGCCTTTACCTAGATTATGCCTAAATACATTATGTATTCTAGCCATCTCTGTGTTGATTCATTGGTCGTCTCTAATGACTCTAGGGAGTCTTGCACTTCTACCTCTGGGGTCCCTCTATGTTGAAAGTTCCCAGTGCTACCCTCTGTAGACATGAAGAGGTCTCATTTCTCAAGGTGTTTTATCAGCCAATCCGGATCCTTTCCTTCTCAACCTTAGAGGCTGCTGGCCCCACCTTGTGGGCCTTAAACAAGAACCAGTTGTGTTTTTCTTTGACCTATCACAATACCTAAAGGTACAGTGTCTCCTGGAATTGGAATCTGGTTGCTTTATCTTATACAGAGGCTCTGCTATTCAGTGAACAGCTTGACACTGTTGTCAAAAAAGTAACTGGTGGCAGGAGCACTTGAATTTCTTAAAGAAGGTAGAGTTGGTGCTCACTCAGACTTACTTTCTTCATACATTTGGTGAGTCTGCACCTAAGATACTCAACAATATGTGGATTTTAGCGCAGTACCCCTGACCAGTCGGGAAACAAGCTAACTTAGGCCCTAGGCTTATAGAAAAGCCCTCGCTTTACAGGTGTGATGGTTGCCAGTTTGTGGCCAAATGGAGGTCACAATGTCTGATAAGTGGATCAGGGAGGTAGTCCCAACACACTACCAGATAAAATTTTATTTGCCTTCTTCGAAGTGTTTCTGCTGTGCCGCTACGGTTTGTTTGAGAACATGGCTTGCATTTAAAGGGTCCCTTCCCCGGGGGCACCCAGATTGGGGGTGCCTCCCTGCGTGAAACTCCCCCGCCCCCCCAGATCACTGATCACTGCAGCCAACTCAGCCAGGCATTTGTGAATGACTGGCGCGGGCACACTCGCTGTTAGAGGGAGGAGGAGCATGTGGCCGTCGGAGACGCTGCTCTTAGACACGCTGTGGGACCGGGATAAGGTGAGTTGCTGCAGTGATCTGGGGGGGGGGGGTGGTCACACAGCGATAGAACAACAAAACCTTTAAGCGCCCTCTGTGATTCCTATGATGTGGTGGAGTCTGATAAAAGCCCTGCAACCTTTTGCACCTCTGTAATTTTTCTCTTCCTTAACTTTAGCATTGATTTTGAAAATTCCTTTGACATTCTACAGAATGCTGCAACCCCTGCAGACCAGTGTAAAATAGATTTCGAACCAGGCCAGCAGCCTCACGCAGTTGAAAAAAACTCCCCAAAACTCATTTGCCCCATCTACATGTATGATATTGAATCATTGTCAGCATTTGGTCCTGTACCTGCTCAAAGCTGAAACGCTGCCTCACCAATTTTTCTCAAAACATCCTTCGGGCAGCATACGCCAGAGACCTCCGGGCCCCTCCCATCGAGGGGAACACATGACCACCAGCAAAGATAAAGTCTTGACTCCTCCCTCTCTTCCCCAGTTGTTTCCGTGTTCCTCCACGAGGTAGGAGCCTGACCACTGGCTCCTGGACCGTTTGGTTCAGGTAAGTATTTCCGGTACTGTGGATCTATTTTTTAGCAGGGGGTCCATTTTCCGTTCCCGAAGACCTTCCTAGAGTCTGGGGCCCAGGATACCCTATGGGATATTGGCCAGATCCCATTCTTTGAAAATGTTTTTTCAAAGGGGGGTAAGTAGTTATACCCTCTTGCTGAGGATGATCATGGAAGAAGCCGGAGTTACCGGACTCCGATTTTTTGGGACCTTATTTTCTGTTGTATGGATTGGTTGCCCTGTAGTCTTTTTTGCCTTTTTAAAAAAAAAAAAAAAAAAACTCTAGGCGATATGCCTTTAAGGGGCGGGGGAGAGAGGAGAATGACATGTTCTCTCTCTCCCCTGCTCGCCGCTTACTTCCGCATTCCTTACCTGAGCTCGGTGGCGGGCGGCTCAGCTCCTGATGGGAGGCCTCCTCTTTCCGGGGGCAGCGGGGAAATCTCCTCGGGCAGTCAGGCACCGAGCGACGGCGGTGGAGCATCGGAGGCTCTAGCGGGGCAGACTCCAGCGGCGACGGCGTGTTGTCAGTGCGGCTGACCGGCGGCCATACCAGGTACACGCGCGCGCGCTTTGGAAATAAGGTCCCAGGCTGCTTACTCCCGGGCGACTGATGTCACATTCCAGCGCCGTAGGTAAATCCTTCTTCCCAAACACGTGGTTTATTAAAGTGATATCACGTTGTTTTGAGGCTGATAGTTACTCTGGCCTCCCCTTCTGTTATTACAAGGGGTTAATAACTTTAATTGGAAAACTTGCACCTGCCCTATTTAATGGTTGCAGAGTACTAGTCTCTTGTTGCCTCTACTCCAGAAGCATGGCGGAGCAGTCACAGGACGGATCCTATGGAAGATTCTTCCACAGATTTCATCTTTGTGGAACAAGATTCTTCTGTCATCCCGCCTGCTGCCGATTCTGGGCCGAGGAGACCCAGCTCTGCCCTGGTAAGTCGTTATCTTTTGGGAATATTTGTTATTTAGGGAACTTGGAGATTTTACTGATCCCAGTTTTTTGGTTGCTTTTGTCTTATAGTCTAAAACTCCGGACAAAGCGTCAAAAAATATTCCCAAGTCCTCTTCTTCTGGTTCTAAATCCAGTAAAAAGAGTAGAAGATGCTCCCTCTGTGATGTGAAGCTAGCGGATTCCTACGTTAAGCCTCTTTGCCAAGTCTGTACAAATAAAGTTGTTAATAAAGAGCAAAATGAGGATTTGATGAGGATGATGAAGGAGCTTAAGGATCAGATCTCTTCTTCTTCCATGTCACAAAGGGCCTCTGGTTGTGCGGGCAACCAGGTGGTGTTTTCCCATCCTTCTACTGGTCCCTTTGATACTTCCCTTTTTTCGGGTCAATTGGGGAAACCCTCCTTCCTCGCTTGTCAGGAATCCTTCACTCCGGATGAGGATTCTGACGATGGAGAAATTTCCTCTGCGGATGAGGACGATGATCTGTCTGTAGGATCTTCCTCATCAAAAACCAGATATTTGTTCCCCCCAGGGGACTTGCCTTACCTATTGCACATGATATATTTATCTATGGGCATAGAGGAAAAGGTTACAGGCCCAATATCCAAGCAGGACAGATTTTATCCGGATTTGGCCCCGGATTCCTCCTATGCTTTTCCCTTTCATGACTACCTGAGACATGATTTTGGAACAGTGGAAGGACCCGTCTAAAAAAGGTGTATACTACTCTAGGCCTTAAATGTAGATATCCCTTTGCAGAGGAGGATTCTCAGATTTGGGTTTAATGCCCCAAGTTGGATGCCCCTTTTGCTAAAGTTTCTAAGGGAGCTGGTTTAGCGTTTGAAGATATTTTAAGTATACAGTACGTCCTGCTCCAGATATAATACTTACACTTGGGTAATCCTCCGCCAGAGGGCGCTGTGCACTGCAGACATGCAAAAAACAGGCTCCTCCCGGCCCTTCATATACCCAGGGACCTCCCACAAATCCCCAGATTTCTCTGCAGTGCTGACTGCGAAGACATGAAGTATCACTCTCTCGCAGGTGAGCGGGGCTATTACAGCCTGCGGCCCTGTTGGACTATTCCCACCCGTCCTCCTTGTGATGTGCCTCCCAGCTTGGGCTGCGCTGGTCGGGTGAAGGTAGGCAGCACCATGTGTGCTTAACGGAGCCATGCTCCACCACAATCCCCCACCATAGGGTAGGCGGTTTAGGCTGATGGTGAGCCTTATGGTGGATGTCCCTCCCGCATTCTCCTCCCATGCCCCGTGTAGAAGTGGACCCTGTGTAAAGGGTCGCCGTCCTCCCTTGTTTCCCCCCGTACTTCGGGGGAAAAGAAGGGGGGGGGTTTGCGTGTAGTCTGTTGGCGGTCTCAGTGTACATTATTGTCACGCTTATGGCCGTGCTTTTGCCACTGATCGGCAACTGGGTGTCAGAGCCGCGCTGCCCTTCTAGTTTGACCCTCTCAATTTTACTTGCAATAGTTTACCGCACGTCCTGCGTTATTATGCTACATCTTGGGCAGGAAACTGATTTTTCGTACGCCTACGGGCGTTAGAATGGTGGCGGTGTATTGAGACTTCATGAGTATCACTAGCAGATGTCCTTATTGGCACACTCTATGCTTAGCTTGCCGAGCCTTTACACGGCTGCTTCAGAGTTTCGCGCTCTTTGGGGGAGGCGGGGACCCGACGTGGTGCGCTCCGTGTCACGCCCAGTTTAGACCCGCCCTCCGAGGTTCGGTTGGCGCCATTTTGTTTATCCCCGCGCATTTGCGTGTTGGCGGTCTCCTTCCCCCCCCAGGTCGGTGAATGCCCTCGCGGGCGTTTTCATTATTGGTACTCTTTTTGTGGCGCATGGCCCTGACACCCCTTGTTCCCCTTATGTCTTTCAGACCTTGAAGATTCCAGTGGCTTCTCCCTGCCTAACATATATTGTAGCGGGCTTACAAATTCTCCCACATTAACCTAGCGGGTCTTTGGGACATCCAGAGTGGCCTATTGCGTAAATCTCTACTGGTATATTACATTAACAATCACCATATGGAGGCATGATTATCCGGGCCCCGGTTCTTGGGGCCTGTGTGACACTGACGAATTACTGATAAAGATCTTCGAGGTTTTGTCTATTTCTATCCCTGGTGAGGCATCTAGGCCTAGAAGGGAGAGTTTCCATACAGCGCCGCCTCGTTTGGAATTTCTGGAGCAGGATCACTTCCAGGCTCTTGTACTCAAAGAATGGCAATGCCCTAGTTAACTTCCAGGGGTTCCAGGGGCCTGGGATTGGAAATACCCTTTTTCCCCTGATGTGGTTAACTGCTGGTCATCACCTCCCGTGGTGGATGCACCGATCATTGGGGTTCTTAACCCCCCCCCTTTATTGCGGCCCCTAGTTATCGTACCTTTCGGGATGCTGAGGACCGGCGCATTGATAGACTGGCTTCCCACGCCTTTTCTTGTGCAGGGACGACTCTGCGCCCGGTCTGTGCCGCGGCCATTGCTGCAGTGGCCACTAGGACCCTCATCAGAAGGCTGATTGATCATCAACCTGAGGATCTCCCCTGGGAGGTGTTTAATGCACTCTCCAGTTGTGATGTATTTGTAAGATGTATCCTTTTGCTGCTGGATGACACCATCAGCATGTGCGCTAGAACTTCCGCCCTTGCCGTAGCTATACGCCGACTGGTCTGGCTGCGACAGTGGGGTGTTGATGATGCTACGAAAAAGATTCTTACTGGGCTTCCCTTTAGAGGGCGACGCCTATTCGGGGCCCTTCTAAGCCTGTTTGGGAAAAAAGGGCAAAACACCCCTTTACAGAAGGCGGCCCCGGCCTTCTCGAGGCAGGGGCACCCCTCCACCCTCCTATGTTAGCGTCAAACCAGAACCAGTGGTGTCCTTCCAGCTTTTTGGTATAGATCCCTGCCCCAGGAGTGGCAGACAACGCCCTGGTCCCTCCGGCAGGACTAAGTCCAAACCTTTTACCAAAACCCCCTAAGGGGATGTCCGCAGCACCTTGCCCCTATCAGGAGGCTGCATGCCTCGTTCTGATAGTCAGGAGGAAGTTTCCTCTGGATGCAGGATAGTGTCTGCTGGGCGGCCCCTTCCCGAGATATTCAGGATGCTTCTGGTCCCTGCCTCTCTTCTGGTGTTGGAGCAGGTCACGCGTGATCTGCGAGGTCTGGGGTCACCTGCTGGTTGCCCTTAACAGACAGAGGCAGGGGCCTCTACACGAACCTTTCCACATTCCTCCAAACGGATGAGACACTCTGTCCATTATGGCCTTCCATAGGTGAGGCAACTTACATTCACAGGCGGTTTACTGCATGGTTTCTCTGAGTTGGGCCGCCAGTGCCCTGTGTCCAGGGACCTCTTGCCGTCTGTAGGGACCTAAAACGCTTATTTCATGGCCTCTGGGCTTTCCGGGCTCCAAGGACCTTACAGGTTAGTTGTTGGCGCTCCAACACTGCTGCTGTGGCCTTATTATCTGGCCTTGGTTCTGCTCCCGGAGTGATCGCCTAGGCGATGACGGGGGATGATATCTCTACTGAGACCTAGGGGGCGTCCGCGCGAGGAACTGCCGGGCCGTCCCTCTTTGCTTCCCCATTCCTGCGTCAGACCGATTTGTTACTCGGTTGGTGGTGTCCTTCGGGAGTCTTTGGATGGGTGCTCATTCACCTCAATTCCTCTTTTTCCCCTTGTGGTATCTCCATTCCTAGGGTTGGACCTGGATTCGGTTCAGACAGGAACCTGCCTCCTTGCCTATACTTGGACAATCTGGTTGCAGGGGCTCGGTCCCTCCTTGCTATTCCCGTCTCTTCACCAGGCTGGATTGTAGCTGGTGGGTCCGTTGGTGGCTGTTCCAAGGTTGTTCCTTGGGCTCTTCTGCCACTCTTATTGCAAATGCTGGACTAGGTTCCAGCTTCCCTGGAGATGGGTCTGTGTACCCTTCCACCTTGGCACGGTGGTTTCCCCTGAGACTGTGGTACTAGGGGTACCAGTCAGGGGGTGCCCCCTTCTATTGCGTCTTCCTGCATTTGGATATCAAATCTATCAGGTCGACGGAGGGGGGGACTTTTTTCTTCTAAATCCCCCTGTGGTTCCGGGGGAGGTGGGTCCTTTAGGGGCTCATCCACCTGTCTAATTTTGAAGCAGCAGGCCTTAAGCTTGGCTCTATATCGCTGGACTCCTCCTTTGCAGGATCAGGCTATTTGGGGGCCCCTTGGTCTGTCTGACGACAGTGGCCTGTATTGGTTATCTGTGTGGGCTAGGAAGCAGATGATCCCCCAGGAAGGTATCTGATCCTGATCCGGGTGAAGGACAGCGTTCCCTGCATATCTAAGATATTCACTCCTGGGGGGGTCCTTCTGCGATAGAATCTGCTTGTTCTTGGGCCTCCATGTGATCCGTCTAGTGTGGATCATTTCTGGGCCCGTCCCTATCTTGGGTCCTAGGCCCTTGTTTCCCTGTCTCAGATTATTCTGACCTTGGTCTCAAGGCTTCATAACTTCATGCTGAACATTCTGTTCCATATGTCTTCCCTTCCTTCACCCTGCTTGACAGGGTTCTGTGCAAGTTGCTCTGGAAGGGGGAACCTGTGGTACTGACGGCTCTTGGGTGGCCTAGCGTAGTGTGGTTTGCAGATGTGGTTCTGTGGACAGCGGACCTGTACGTCCTGTCAGGAGAGTTGGCCTGTTCACTCGGGCCCCCCGTCTCTATTTCACCCCTATCTTCAGACTCTGGTCTGGATGGTCTGACGGTTAATTCATCCACCTTGATGGAAGGGGGTGTACCTTTTGAGTGTCGGTAACTTTTGGAAGACTGGGTTTTGGGCTTCTTTTGCCTTTTCTTCCGTCTATTGGGGGGTATTGTTTACCCATATTGATGCGGTTGAGTTTTTGGCTCTCCCCTGTGGGCAAGCTCTGTTTCCAGGGTTTTTAAGTTATTACAGTATGGGTTGGAGTTGGCTCTCCTACTCGGTGCCCTGGTGGTTCAGGCTCTGCCCTGTCCGTCTTCTGTAGAAGTCTTTACTCAGTTCCTTCCCTGGGTTGACTTTTCTTTCAGGGATTGCTCAGTGACATCCCCCTCGTATTTCTAGGGTCCTTGTTGGGATTGATTTCTATTAGTTTTGGCTTGTTGGGGTGTTCCCTTTTGGCTCTACTCCGGATGCTGTCTGGCTGTTCTTATCCTTAAGGTTGCCCTTATGGGGCTGTTACCTCAGTCGGCTGTGTGCCTGAGCGAGTGGCTCTGTCTAGCTAGCCCTCGTTTCTTTACTGTATATCCACCGAGATGAGGCGGTGTTCTGCCTTACGCCGGTTCTTCTGCCTAAGCTGGTGTTTTAGGCTCACGTATTAAGACCTTATCCTTCTTTGGGATTCGTTCCTTGTAATGCTGAGGCAAGGGAACCTATTTCCCTCAGTAGGTACGGGTATTTTCTTCCTGGTTTGTCTCTTGTCCCTTAGGGGACTGTTGCTCCTTGGGGTTGTGGGCACCTACATCGTCTGCCTCTAGGGGTTAGGTGGCCTTGGGCCTAGCCTTTACTTGGATAAGATGTCCCTTCTGGTCCTGGGGAAGGCTTGGCTCCTTCCTGGGCTACTTTTGGCTCTTGTTAGGCTTCCACTCAAGCCTATTCCTTAAGGGGAAGAGTTCTTTTCATTATATTCTGATTACACTGGTGCCTTGGTATCTTTGGGCCTTTTGGCACCAAGTCTTGTGAACAGGTTGCTTGCACGCTACTTGTTTTCTTGTTCGTACCCTTTCAAGGGTTGTTTTAATGTTGACGTTGGAGCTTTTGCTCGTGTCGCTCTTGGTAGTGAGGTTTTGCAGGTGACAGTACTTTCAACTGTCTGCTGTTGCCTTTTTTGTTGGGGATCCCACCCTGTTTTATGGACACTGCTATTGGATGTCCCAAGTGTAAGTATTATATCTGGAGCAGGACGTACTGTATACTTAGAATAATACAATTCTGTGAAATACTCACCTGTAGAATTGGTATTATACGTATACAGTACGTCCTGCTCCACCCCACCCTGGTTTTATTCTGGATCCCCTGTATGGTGATTTTTGTTATTGTTATCATTGCCAGTTGTTTTGGTGGTTGGTTTCTCCCGGCTTCTGGTTCACTGCTTTTCAATGCTGGGGATTTGTGGGAGGTCCCTGGGTATATGAAGGGCCGGGAGGAGCCTGTTTTTTTGCATGTCTGCAGTGCACAGCGCCCTCTGGCGGAGGATTGCCCAAGTGTAAGTATTATATCTGGAGCAGGACGTACTGTATACGTATAATACCAATTCTACAGTTGAGTATTTCACAGAATTGCATTTTTGGGGTTCTTAATGATCCCTTGGATAGGAAAATGGATTCTCTCCTTAAGAAAGCTTGGCAAGTAGAATCCAACATCCTAAGAACAAATTTAGCATCTAAATGTGTGATCAGAAACTTGGGATTTTGGCTACAACAGCTTAAGGACTGTCTTTAGAAAAGATCCTTAAGGCTTTACCCATTCTCTTTTCAGCCACAGCCTTTGTTAGAGACGCTATGGCTGAATCTATCAGATTTTCGGCACAAAACTTAGCTGTGACCAATTCAGTGCGCATGACTCTTTGGGTGAAGACCTGGCCGGGTGATATTGGATCAAAGATGAGACTTTGTGCTATGCCTTTTTAGGGGTGAGTGGATCAGATTTGGGTAAAGTCTTGGATATGACGGCGGACAGCAATAAATGTTTTCTGCCTCGTCCTAAGGCTTCTACTAGTAAGACATTTTTTCCTAGGAGTTCATTTTGACGTCCCTTTCTTAACAAGGGTGCTTCAAAAAGGGCCAGAGGGGCCTCCGCCTCCGCCAGTTCAACTAGAAAGGGCAATTTTAAAGGTTCCACCTTGTTTGGAACTTATCAGGCTAGATCCAAAAAGCAATGACGCCAATATCACTATTGGCGCCAGGCTAAAGGGATTTTGCACAGCCCGGCAAGGCCTGTTGGATTGTCCTTTCATAGTAAGAAGGCTTCCACATAGATTTTTCTCAAGCCCCTCCAAGATTTTTGATTTCTTCTCTTCCCAGAGGCAAGGAAGAAAGAGAAGCAATTTTTTCAAGTGTATTGGACATGAGGTCAAGGGGAGTAATTGTTCCAGTGCCGTTGCCTTTTCAGGGGACAGGGTTTTACTCCAGCATTTTTCTGGTAAGGAAAAGCACGGGGGAATTCAGGTTCATTTTGAACCTGAAGAATCTCAACCAATTTGTCCAGTACAGACACTTCAGAATGGAAACGATTTTTTTCCGTAAAGAATACGCTTCGCAGAGGTGTCTTTATGGCATCGATAGATTTAAAGGACGCCTATTCGCAAGTACCAATGAGTCCCCTGGCTCAGTCTTTTATGAGATTTGCAATAAAAGACAGAGACCGGATCTTGCATTTTCAGTTTGTTTGTCTTCCCTTCGGCCTGGCCGCTGCTCCAAGGATTTTTATCAAGGTGTTAGCAGAACCTTTGTTCAGGGGGATAGCAGTAGTCGCCTATTTGGATGATCTCCTTCTTTTTGCTCACTCAAAGGACAAATTGGAGGAAAATCTGCTTTTCACCATGAATTTGTTAGGCCATTTGGGCTGGATTATAAATTTCAGCAAATCATCCCTGGTGCCCTCGCAAATTATGACATATTTGGGATTCAAGATCAGTACAGTTCTCCAAGTCCTGATTCTTCCTCTTCAAAAGATTGTGGTCCTGCAGGAAGCAGTTCAGAATATCTGCTCGGGCCCGACTCCCTCCATAAGACAAGCTATGAGACTCCTCGGGCTCTTGACCTCATCCTTCCCGGCAGTAAGGTGGGGTCAGCTTCATTCCAGATGCCTTCAGGGTCATATTCTGAAGAATTGGGATGGAACCCAGATCGGGCTGGATCAACAGTTACCAATCTCGGAAGAAGTAAAGGAATCTCTGAATTGGTGGCTTGAAGAAAACCGTTTTTCAAGAGGATTACCGTGGGTAGATCCCAGGGAGATAATTGTGACTACAGATGCCTCAGCCTGGGGCTGGGGGGCACATTGCAAGACATGGACGACTCAAGGGAAATGGTCAAAGGCCATGAGTGTTTCTTCGTCCAACCTCAGGGAATTGGTTGCAGTAAAAAAGGAATTATGGGCCCTAGAGTTGCACCTGCGGGGGAAACATGTTCAAGTAAGAACGGACAATGCTACGACAGTAGCTTACATCAATCACCAAGGAGGAACAAGATCCTCAAAATTGATGACGATGGCCTCAGAATTTTTACTGTGGGCAGAAGCCCATCTTTTGTCCCTAACGGCGGTGCACCTAAAGGGGACCCTGAATCAAGTTGCAGATTTCTTGAGCCGATCTCAGGTAAAGGAGTCGGAATGGTCCCTGGATCCAGAAGTTTTCAGGACGATTTGCAGTCGAAGCGGATTTCCGGAGGTGGATCTATTTGCTTCAGCAAAAAATCACAAACTAAAGAATTACTTTTCTCTGAATCCAAAGGATCAATCTCTGGGGGTGGACATGTTAGCCCATCCTTGGCATTTCAATCTGGCTTACGCCTTCCCACCGATCCGTTTGATCCCTTTATTTTTGAAGAAGCTGTTCCGGGAACCAGTTACAGTTCTCCTGTTGGCCTCGTGGTGGCCGAAGAGATCTTGGTTTTCAACTCTAGTGGAGCTTTCAGTACGGGATGATATGGGAGATTCCGGTGATCCCTCATCTGTTATCACAAGGTCCAATGGTTTGTCAGAATCCTCATTGGTGGAGATTGACACTGTGGAACCTGAGGTCTCCTTGCTGCAAGAGAGAGGGTTCTCGGGCCCAGTAATTGATACTCTTCTTTCAAGCAGGAAGGTGGTGACGAGGAAGATTTACCTAAAAGTATGGAAAACCTTTAACTCTTGGAAGAAAGAAAATAAGAGAACCTCATTTAAAGTTCCGATCATTTGGGATTTTCTGCAGCAGGGTGTTGACAAAGGACTTAGCGTTAATACATTGAAAGTTCAACTTGCAGCCCTTTCAGTTTTCTTGGAAAAGAAGCTCTCTTCTATTTCCATCATCAAGAGATTCTTGCTGGCTGTCAAACGCGTCAAGCCAGTTCTAGTCAAGGTGATTCCTCAGTGGGAACTAGCAAAAGAATTACCGATGTTGAGTTCTCCACCTTTTTATCCGAATAAGAATTAAGCTTCTTACATGGAAGGTTTTATTTCTAGTTGCTATTACATCAGCTCGAAGAGTTAGCAACATTCAAGCCTTGTCTTGTCGTCATCCGTTCCTGCAAGTATTTCAAGACCACATTTTGTTAAAAGTGGATCCTTGCTACCTTCCAAAAGTTGTCTGACTTTCACAGATCTCAGGAGATCATTATTCCTTCCATCACAGAAGAAAAGCCAGAATTAGCGGCCTTGGATGTCAGATCTCTACTATTGATTTATCTAAATCAAACCAGCGATTTCAGGAAATCAGACAGTCTATGTGGCTTTCTCGGGCCCAAGGAAAGGACTGAGTATTTCAAAAACGACATTGGCAAGATGGATGAGGAGTACCATTAAGATGGCTTATGGGGATTCCAATATACCAGATGGAGTGACGGCTCACTCAACGCGGAGTGTTTCCACATCTTGGGCAGAGCAAGCTGGGGTCTGCATTGAACAGATTTGTAAAGCGGCAACGTGGACTTCAGCTAAGACCTTCGCTAAACATTACCGTTTGGACGTCTTGTCTCAGAAGGACCAATCATTTGGAAGGAGTGTTCTTCGAGCAGTTCTTCCCACCCTATGAGGTAGTCCTCGCCTATCTCTCAGGCGTATGCTGCCCGAAGGATGTTTTGAGAAAACCTAAGTTAGTTACCTGGTAACTTTTTTTCTAAACATCCGTAAGGGCAGCATACGCCTTCTTCCCCCCCCCCCCCCCTTATTACTTTAGACCTAGGGTTGTATTTATAGTATTATGTGGTGGGAGTCGTGGATCTTTGTCTCTTTTTCTCTCCTTCAGATCTCTACAGCAACTGGGGAAGAGAGGGAGGAGTTAAGACTTTATCTTTGCTGGTGGTCATGTGTTCCCCTCGATGGGAGGAGCCCGAAGGTCTCAGGCGTATGCTGCCCTTACGGATGTTTAGAAAAAAAGTTACCAGGTAATCTTTTTTTTGGTAAGGGCCATTTTGGAGCTTCCCAGCCATGCTGCTGCCTTGATTCAACGGACACATAATCCACAATGCACAGTGGCGGGAAACCCATCAGCGACCTGCATCTCCATGGAACACCTTTTTGTTTGTAATATTGACCACAGCAGGAGTTACGAAAAGAGGTTTTCCAGTATTAAACTGGACCAGCTTCCTTGAAAGAAACGGTGCTCATATGCATATCTTCCCAGGGCCATTCAGATTGCTGCACAGAAAAACTTAAGTTAGGTACCTGGTAACTTTTTTTCCAAACACCTGAAAGGGAAGCATACTCTTGATACCTCCGGGCTCCTCCCACCAAAGGGGAACACGTGACCACTAGACAGAATAAAGTCTTGACTCCTTCTATCCCCCAGTTGTTGTAGAGATCTGAAAGAGAGAAAACAAACAGACCCACAACTCCAATATATAATTAATACATCATCCAATCCAGAAAAAAGGTTACTAGGTACCTAACTTAAACCGGACCTTCAGCATGATTTATTGAAAAGGATTAATGACATATGGGTTATGTCCAGTAGAGGGCGAACTTCTGCAGCGATGACTAGAAAAAAGGAAGCCCCTCCCGGTCCATAAATACCTGGGACCTCCCACACATTCCCCAGTAATCGTCTCTGCAGACGTCGAGCAAGTCAGAAGAGGGCTGTTTCCTCCTTGCAGGTAAGCCGGGTTTGCACCCGGCCATTTTTATCCTATTTTTGCCCGGACCTAGTTAAATACCCCTATCCCTCCCACTATCCCTTCTCACTCCTGCTGAGTCGCATACAAGTGGGGATTTGCAGCCTGCTGTGTCTTCCAGCCTGCCTACGGCTGACCAGATTATGGCGAGGTTGTCAGGGCGCAGGGGCCCTGGTAAGAAGTGGCCCTTGACGCCTCCTGTTTTCTGTTGTCCTATGGGAACTGAGGAGTTGACTACTCTGTGTGACTATACCCCTTCTGATGGAGAGCTCTGAGTCTCTGACTCAGGCTCATCTGATGAGAGGCCGAGGAGTCATGGCAATTCTGGCCCTGAATACTGGGGCCAGTGTGAGATTGTTGATTAAGGTCTTTAAGGTCCTGTCTATCTCTGTCCTGGTGAGGCCTCCAAGCCGAGAGGGGAGCGTTTCCATACAGCGACAGCGTGCTTGGAATTTCTAGAGCAGGCTCGTTTCCATGCTCTTGTACTCAAGGAATGGGATTTCCCCAGTAAATTACAGGGGGACTGGGATAGGAAATTCCCCTTTTTTCCCCCTGAGGTGGTCAATTGTTAGTCATCACCCCCCGTGGTGGATGCGCAGATCGTAGGGGTTTCTAACCCCCCCCTATTCTTGGTGTGCCACACACCCCGCTTCACTTCTTAAATATTCATCACTTCATGGGTTAATCCACCGCAGGTGACGTAGTGCAGAGAGGAAGTCTTGTAACGAGCCCCCTTCCGGCCTATATATACCTGGTACCTCCCTTCAATCACCAGTATTTTTTCTCTCTGCTTGCTGACAAGTCAGAAGTTGGAAGTCTCCTGCTTACAGGTAGGCCGGGGTATTCTTACCCCGCCACCCCCCTTTTGGTCTATTTCTGCCCGGTTTGAGTTTGTATACCTTTATGGTGAAATAGGAAGCCTCCCAGCCTTGGCTGCTCACCGGGCAAATGGTAGATGGCACTTTAAGTGCCTAGGAGCTTATCTCCTACCGCTCGACCTCATGCGTGGGGCAATGCGGCGAACCGGCATGGTGATCCGGAAATGGGATGCCCCTGTCCCGAGTGTCCCCGTAGCCCCTTTCTCTCCCGTTGGGGGGGTGGTGAGGGTGTGCTTTAGTATGTGTGTTTCACTGTATCACTGCATGTTAACATATATGTCATGTTTATACATTCACTGTAGCATGTGTATATTTTGGGTCTGCTTTAGGGCAGCTTGCGCTGGGTATGGGCTGGCCACCTCTCTGGCAGTTGGTTGCTTGTGGCCCCCTACCCCCTCCCCCCTCTCCCCTCTCCTCGCCTGGAATTCATTGAGCTTTGTCAGCACATGCGGTTTTTACCCTCCCCCCTCCGCTGCCTGGACGCGCGTGCTGGATCAGCTGTAAAGTGTTCCAGCTGATCAGCGTAGGGGGGGGGGCGGGCCCGCTGACGCAGCGCCGTGGGCGCGTCATGCGGCGTCAGCGGCGTCTGCGGCGGGCCCAGCGTCCCAGCTTCCTTCAAAACAGGAAGGCACGTGGGCGCACGGCCGCACTTTGTCTTCTGCCGGCTCATGGCTGCTGGCTGCAGGCTTACCGGCCGATTGCGGTACAGGTAAGCGGCCCCTCCCGTTGGGGCCGTTAAATGGGAGATATTGTTTAATAATACAGTGAGAAATCACTATTATCAAGGGGGCGTCATTTAAGGGCACTTGGTGCCATACTTATATGTTATACACATGTGAAGGATCTGATGGTTGTTTTCTTGCCTTGCAGATCCTGGGATCCCTGCTTATGCTAGCCCTCCGGCTCTATGTGCCTGGCTAATTATTGGGATTGATTTGAATGTTTATATACATAGACTATATATAAGTATATATATATATATATATATATATATATATATATATATATATATATATATATATAGTTTCTATTAAAGGGGACCTAAACTTAAAAAAAAAATAAAGCCCGGGTCGGCTTATGCCTTAAAAGTCCCGTTATTGCGAATACCATAAATCACCATATGGAGGCTTCCGTAGATTCCGGAAACGGTTCTGCTGTTCCGTTTGGGGGGTGCATAGGTTGTGGGGTTCCACTCCCAGCTGATGATATCTTTATTTGCATCCCTTGTGCAAAACAGACTATTGCGCGCCAGTCCGTTGCTTCGGCTGCGGTGCCATCGCATCCTTCATCATCTCCTACCTCTCCATCCCTATTCCGGACCCCGCATGACACTGTCAAAAGTGGGGATTCGCATTCCGAGGCAGCAGCACAGCCCTGCCCCTGGAAAATGATGCCCGTTAAAGCAGCGTTTAAAACCGCTACAAAACGAGGGCACCTGACTCCGGTACCTTCGTCTCCACAGGACCAGTTTTGTGAACTTGTGGAATGGTCCGATGGATCCCCTGACGAGGCTGAACTCCCGTCGGAGTCAGATGAGCCGACAGGTCAGCATGTGGCTGATGAGATCGGCGATTGGTCAGAGGGGGTTGTTTTTGACACCCCCTCCATTCTGGCTCAAATGTTTAATATTTTGAGTTTAGATACGCCTGAGGCGGCCGCCCCTTCCAGAGGGTCAGTTATTTAAAGAGCCTCAGCCGAGTTTGGTCTTTCCCAGACAGCACCACTTTGAGAGGGTGGTTCTTAAGGAATGGGAACATCCCACACGGTTATCTGGAATTCCTTCCAGTTGGGAAAAGCGTTATCCTTTTCCACCAGAATTGGTGAGGCTGTGGTCTGTCCCTCCGGACGTCGATACCCCTGTACTAGGACTCTCCAGCTCGGCTATGGTACAATCTGCTGAGACCACTGTCCCCAAAGATGGGGAAGATCGCAGGATTGACCAATACGCTCGACATGGTTTTATCTATTCCGGGTCAGCATTGCGCCCGGTATGTGCTTCAGCCCTTCTTCTATTGGCAATTAAGTCCCTAATTCAGGGGCTATATGAGGATCTTGATCCCGCTTGCAAACAGTTCACTGCACTTAAGCAGTGTGAATCTTTTGTGGCTTATGTCCTGGCCGTTCAGGATGATGCGCTGACTATGAGTAGCAAGGCGGCAGCCATGCTGGTGGCTATTCGCAGGTCAGTATGGCTGCGTCAGTGGTCAGCAGACACGGCTTCCAAAAAAGGTACTCGCAGCCCTCCCCTTTTTGGGGTTGCGTCTGTTTGGGGAGAAAATTGATTCAGTCGCAAAAGATGGTAAGATGCCACAACGCAAAAGGCCTCGTGGTCCCTTCAGGGGGACAAGTTCCGGTAGGCCTTCCTTTCAAAGGTTCGGAGCGGAAAAGGTACGTCCTTTCCCGCTACCAGTGGCGCAGGTTGGACTCGGGGGAGGGGCCGTGGCCGGCCCACTCAGTCCTGGGGCACCAAGCCCAAGCCTGCTGATAAGCCCACTCAGCAATGAGGGGCTGCCCTCACCCGTGCGGGTGGGGGGACTATTGCGACACTTCTACCATTGGAACCATGTGGTTCTAGGCAGATGGATCCAGGAGGTAGTGTCGACAGGTCACAACCTGGAATTCGAGTCTCACCCTCCCTCACGGTCCATTCAGGGGTCGGTTCATCCCGGCCTGAACTCTCATCAAGACGCTGTGCGTCTTTCTTTTGCCCAAATTCGCACAAGAACACTTCAGCTATTTCTGCTAGCGTGTTGGGTCCAGCAACCTCTGTTGTTGGATCAGTCCTTCCAATTGTCCTCCCGTGTACGGCAGTTCCTCCTGTGGTGATTGGTCTCGACCAATCTTGTATAGGGCAGGTCTTTCCTGACCCTCCCTTGGAGAGGTGTCACCACGGACACCGGTCTGTCGGGATGGGACAGATTCTGGAAGGAGCTGCGGCTTCAGGGGCAGTGGAGGCCCCACTTACCCATCAGAGAGATGTCCCTGATCCAGACATGGGCAGTGTTCCATGTTCCCTGTCTCTCGGCGGTTTACATTCCAGAGGTGATGGAACAGGTAGCGGACCGGTTGAGCAAGTGCTCTCCCCGTCTGGAAGAATAAGCTCTCCATCCTCGGGTGGTTCTCTTATTGTGTCTCCAATGGGAGACTCCGGGGGTGGACCTGTGGGCCCCTCATCTCTATCTCAGGCTCCAGAGCTTCGTGTCTCTCTCCCGGGATCCTCTGGCTCTGACAGTGGACGTCAGGTCCCTGAACTGAGGAGCTCTGGGATTTCTATACCTGTTTCCTCCGTGGCCCTTGCTGGGCAGAGTTCTTCAGAAGTTTGCTCTGGAAAGGGTGTACGCCGTTCTCATGGCCCCAAGGTGGCCAAAGCGATTAAGGTTCGCAGACATCGTTTGGCTGGCAGTGGACCAGTTCATTCTGCCTCTTCGGCCCGATCTGCTCACTCAGGGTCAATTGTGTTACCTCAATTTACCAGCGCTGGGTTTGATGGCCTGGCTGCTGAAACCTCCATCCTGAAGGAGGAGGGTCTTTCTGATTCAGTCATTAAGACTCTGATCAGTGCCCGGAAGAAGTCTTCTTCCGTCACCTACTATAGGACTTGGAAAGCCTATATCACTTGGTGTGAGATAAGATCTTTTCCTTGTAGGGTCCTTTCGGTCCCCAGGATTCTGGAGTTTTTACAATCAGGGCTGGACTCTGGTCTCCAGCTAAGTACATTGAAAGGGCAGGTCTCTGCCTTATCTGTCTTTTTTCAGAAGCGTGTTGCGCTTAAACCTTTAGTTAAAACTTTTTTCCAGGGGGTTACGCATGTGCGGCCTCCCAGGAAACCATTACTCCCTGTTTGGGATTTGAATTTGGTTCTTTCGGCTCTTCAGGCTCCTCCTTTTGAGCCTTTGCAAGATATTGCTTTGTCTACCCTGACTCAGAAGATTGTCTTCTTGGTAGCGATCACTTCTGTCCGGCGTGTCTCAGAATTGGCGGCCTTAACTATCCAGGCGCCCTACTTCGAGAGGCATCGGGATAAAGTGGTCTTTCGGTTCAAGCCAGACTTTCTTCCTAAGGTTGTTTCTGCTTTTCATTTGAACCAAGATATTGTTCTTCCCTCCTTGTGTCCTAATCCTAAGAATGACAAAGAGAGGGTTTTGCATTGTTTGGATGTAGTACGCTGTGTTAAGTACTACTTGATTATCACATCTCCTTTCCGTAGGACGGATTCCTTTTTTGTTGTGCCCCATGGCCCTAAGAAGGGTTTGGCACCAGCCAAATCTGCCATTAGCAAGTGGATACGTCAGGCCGTTACTGCAGCCTATTCTGCTAAGGGAAGAGTTCCCCCTTTTCGTATTACTGCTCATTCCACTCGCGCTGTTGGGGCGTCTTGGGCTTTTCAGCACCAAGCTTCTGTTGAACAGGTTTGTAAGGCCGCCACCTGGTCTTCTGTTCACACTTTTTCTAAGTTTTACAAAGTTGATGTGCGGGCCTCAGCGGATGCTGTTTTTGGCCGAAAAGTTCTGCAGACTGCAGTCATTTAAGTTATGCTTCACCTGGCCTTGAGATGCCCTTCCCTTGTGGACACTGCTTTTGGATGTCCCATGAAGTGATGAATATTTAAGAAGTGAAGCGGGGTGTGTGGCACACCAAGAATAATACCATTTTGTAAGTACTCACCTGAAAAATGGATATTGTTGGTGTGCCACACACCCCGCTTCACACCCGCCCTTTTCGGTATTACCGAAGCATTTATATGGTGAAGCCCTTTTTTATTTATATCAAAATTAATTTTGGAGGTTACTGGTGGAATACTGGTACCTTGTTTTACTGCTTTTTGAATCTACTGGTGATTGAAGGGAGGTACCAGGTATATATAGGCCGGAAGGGGGCTCGTTACAAGACTTCCTCTCTGCACTACGTCACCTGCGGTGGATTAACCCATGAAGTGATGAATATTTAAGAAGTGAAGCGGGGTGTGTGGCACACCAACAATATCCATTTTTCAGGTGAGTACTCACAAAATGGTATTTTTATTACAGCCCCTGCTTATAGTACCCTTCGGGATGCTGAGGACCGGCGCATTGACCTGTGGCCTCCCACGCCTTTTCTTGTTCAGGGACGGCTCTGCGCCCGGTCTGTGCCGCGGTCTTCACTGCAGTAGCTGCTAGAACCCTCATCAGAAAGATGCTTGATCATCACCCTGAGTATCTCCCCTGGGATGCGTTTAATGCACTCTCCAGTTGTGATGTATTTGTAAAATTTATCCTATTAGCACTGGATGACACCATTAGAATGTGTGCAAGGACTTCTGCCCTTGTGGTGGCTATACGTCGCTTGGTTTGGCTGCGACAGTGGGGTACTGACGATGATGCTAAGAAGACTCTTACTGGGCTTCCCTTTATAGGGCAATGCCTGTTTGGGGCCGTCTGGACCTATTTGGTAAATAAGGGCAATTCACCCCAACGTCGGTGGCCGTCCCGGCCCCTCGGGGCAGGGTAACCCCTCCCCCTCCCTATCATAGTGTAAAACAAGAACCAGGGGTGTCCTTCCTGGGGGCTCATGCAGACTCCTGCCCCAGGAGCGGCATATAATGCCCTGGCCCCTCTGGCGGGGCTAAGCCTAAGTCTTCCACCAACATCCCCTCAAGCATGTTGGGGCGCCCTTGCCCGTCTGGGTGAGGGGACGGCTGCGGCACCTTGCTCATGCCAGGAGGTATCACGCCTCAGACTGGTGGATTCAGGAGGTTGTGCCCTCCGGATACAAGATAGTTTGCTGTGCGGCCTCCCCCAAGCTTATCGGGTCCCGGGTGCTCCTGGTCCCTGCCTCTGTTCAGGTGCAGGTCATGCAAGGCCTGCGGGGTCTTGGGGTCTCTTGCAGATTGCCCTTAATAGGCAGAGGCAGGGGCCGATACACTAACCTTTCCACAGTTCCCCAAAAAAGGATGGGTCAGTCTGGCCAAATCTGGTCTCACAGATTTTCAGCAATTCGTCAATTACAGGCGGTTTCTGCAATGGAAACACTGCACTTGGCCATCGGCTCCTTGCGCGTCGGGGGCTTCTTGCCGTCTGTGGAGCTCAATGCTGCTTATCTTTACTTCCTGTGTCTTCTGGACACCGATGTTCTTCAGATTCGCGTTGGTTGACCATTACTGATAATCGTGACCTTGTCATCTGGCCTCTCTTCAGCTCCCAGAGTGCTCACCAAGGTGCTGACGGGGGTGTGGTTTCTCATGAGACCGCGCGATGACCTACCTGGACGTCCTCATCACTTCCCAGTTCTCTACGTTTGGATACTTGGCTGGAGGGTGTCCATTTGGGAGTCATTTGGAGGGGTGATCAAACACCCCAAGTCCTTATTGTCCCCTTCATTGGTAACTCCATTCCTATGAATGGTTTACAGTTCAAGCAAGGACCTTCCTTCCTCAGCAATAAAGTGGACAATCTGGTTGTATGAGCTCAGTCCCTCTTAGCTGTCCCCGTCCCTCCACCAGGCAGGGGATGCAGCTGGTGGGCCCGCTGGTGGCGTACTTCGAAGAGGCCCCTTATGCTCAGTCCCCCCTGGAACCTTCTGCAACTTCTCCTATTTGTCCTACGGGACAAGGACCCAGCATCCCTGAAGCAGGATATGTGTGCCTTCCTCCCTGGTGAAGAGGTCCCTCTTGTAGTGGATGAACTCAAGGAACCTGCCTGAGGGCAGTCCCTTCTTGCCCTTTCCTGGGCAGACAGTCACCATGGATGCCAATCTATCAGGTTGAGGGGGGTCTTCTTCGGGAAGTCCCTACGGTTCCAGGGGAGGTAGGGCCCTTAGGAGGCCTATACACCTATCAATGATTGAATCTCTGAGCGTTCAAGTTAGTTCTAACTCGCTTGCCTACTCCTCTTGAGGGCCTGCCTGTTCGGGGGAGCTAGGCCTAGCTGACGGCCTTTGCCTACATTGAATATTCAGGGAAGGACGCGGTGCAGGAGGGTCCTCCGGGAAGTGTCTCCGATCCTGATCTGCGACAGGATGTGCTAATCCTTGTGTCACTTTGAGGTCCAACCAGTGTGGATCTGTGTGTGCCCCGACGCTATCACAAGCTCGCGGCCCTTGTTTCCCTGTCCCAGGATTCTCTGGCCGTGGTCATGATGATTTAGTAATGTTATGGCAGGACATTCTGTTCTGTATGTCTTTCTCCATGCCTCCTGCTAGGCAGGGTTCTGCGCAAAATTGCTCTGGATGGGGGGACCGGTGATTCTGGTGGCCTAGTGGAGTGTGATTCGCAAGACGTGGTACTGAGGACAGTAGATCTGTACGTTTTGCCAGGAGTGCCAGTTCCGCTCACTCAGGGCACCTTTACGTCACCCCAATCTACAGACTCTGGCCTAGACGGCCTGACTGCTGAAACATCCATCTTGATGGAGACAGGCTTATCTGTCTTGGTGATTGAGACTATGGGAAGACTAGGAGCAAGCTTCTTTTTTTTTCCCTCTATTGTAGGGTATGCGTACCCATATTGATTGGTGTGAGTCTAGTTCTCTTCCCTGTCAGGCGTTCTCTGTTCCCAGGGTTCTAGAGTTTTTACAGCATGGGTTGGAGTTGGAATTCTCCAACTCAGTACTCGGAAGGGTCAGGTTCTGCCCTGTCCGACTTCCTGTAGAAGTCTTTTGCTCAGTTTCCTTGGTTAAGGCTTCTTTCAGGGGGTTACTCATGTGCGTCCCCCACGTAATTCTATGTTCCCTGTTGGGATTCGAATTTATTCTGCTTGCCTTGCGGGGTGTTCCCTTTGGACCTATTCCGGATGCTGTCTGACTGTTCTTATCCTCAAGTTGTCCTTCTAGGGACTGTTACTTCAGTCAGCCGTGTGCCTGAGCGGGCGGCTCTGTTTAGCTAGCCCTTGTTCATAGATATATACACCAAGATGAGGTGGTGTTCCGCTTTACGCCGGACCTTCTGCCTAAGGTGGTGTCTTATGCTCATGTATTCAAGACCTTGTCTTTCTTCTGGGCCTTATTCCTAGTATCGCTGAGAAAAGGGGGTCTACATTCCCTCAACAGGTGTTGGACGTGTTTTCCTGAATTGGCCTGGTGTTACTCAGGCCTGTTCTTTTAAGGGGCAGAATCTTCTTCTCGCCTTACTTCTGATTCTACTTGTACTTCGGTATCTTTGGGCCTTTCGGCACCAGGTTTCTGTGGAACAAGTCTGCTAGACCGCTACTTGTTCTCTGTTCATAGCTTTTCAAAGGTTTTTATGAGGTTGACGTTAGAGCTTTGCTCATGTCACTCTTGGTAGCAAGGTTTGCAGGTGACAGTGCTTTTAACTGTCTGCTGTGCCTTTTGTTGGGGATCCCACCCTACTTTATGGACACTGCTATTGGATGTCCCAAGTGTAAGTATTATATCTGGAGCAGGACGTACTGTATACTTAGAATACAATTCTGTGAAATACTCACCTGTAGAATTGGTATGTGGAGCGCGCCATAGACGGGCCCCTCGAGGTATACCGACGCCATCTTTAACCTGCTTGGTTGGCCCATGCGCGACGAACCCCTACCTACCGCGGTCCGTAAGTGCCCTCGCGGGCGGCTTTATATCTTTCACTTTTGTTACTGTGTGCTTACAGGTCTTGTCTGCTTATGTCTTTCAGGCGGGGCGAACCCTTTTGGCTTCTCCTGGCCCTGTATTAGTATATAGCTTGTAGGCCTTGTAAAAATACTCCCACTTCCCTAGCGGGTTATTGGGGCATCCGGGGTTGCTATATAGTGTTATTCCCTATCGGCGTATAGTGCCGCTATAATCACCATATGGAGGCCTCCCAGGAAAATGTGACCGCCCTTCGGGACAAGACCGGCTGTGTGTAGCGTGTGGGCAGCCTCATGCTGACGCTGACAAGGCGCGGGTCTGTGTACCCTGTGCTGAGCAGGTGCTTGCATTGCAATCTGGCCTGCCAGTGGCTGCACCTCGTTTCACTTCACCTACTCCCCCAAGCTTAAATCTCACTCCTACTGAGTTGCATACTAGTGGGGATTCTCAGCCTGATGTCTTCTAGACTGGCTACTGTTGAGCAGTTGACTGCTAAGTCCTTAGCGCGTAAGGCCCCTGCTAAGAAGCGGCACTTGACGCCTAATGTAACTGTTTTCCCTATGGGAACTGAGGAGTTTTGGAATCTTTGTGGCTATACCCCGTCTGATGAAGGGGAGCTCTTTTCTGATTCAGGCTCATCTGATGAGAGACCAAGGGGTCATGATGATTCTGGCTCTGACCCCTGGGCCCCGGATGACACTGACAGATTATTGACCCAGATTTTTGAGGTCCTGTCCATCTCTCTCCCTGTTGCGGCTCCCAGGCAAAGAGGAGAGCTTTTCCATACAGCAAAATCACATTTGGAATTTCCCGAGCAGGCACATTTCCATAACCTTGTGCTCAAGGAATGGGAGCGCCCCAGTAAACTTCCCGGGGTTCCAAAAAGTTGGGATAGGAAGTATCCCTTTCCTGCTGAGGTGGTAAAATGTTGGTCATCCCCCCCCCTCGAGGTGGATGCCCCGATCCTAGGGTTTAACACCTCTGTCATGCATTCCCCTGACCCCACTACCCTGCGGGATGCTGAGGACCGGCGCATTGACCAGCTGGCATCCCACGCCTTTGCATGTGCAGGGACGGCGCTGTGCCCGGTCTGTGCCTCTGCCATTACTGCTGTGGCCACTAGAACCCTTATCAGAAATATGCTTGATAGTGCCCCTGATGATTTGCCTTGTGAGGTGATTAATGCACTCTCCAGTTGTGATGTTATTCCAAGTGTGTCATACACTCCGCTTCCATAATCATGACATCTGGGTAGTCTCCAGTAGAGGGCGATCTTTAGCAGAGATGAATGCAAAAAAGGAGCTCATCCCAGTCCATATACACCCAGGACCTCCCACCAATTCCCCAGTTCCTTCTCTGCTAGACGACGAGCAAGTCAGAAGATGAAGCCTTCTATTCCTTGCAGGTAAGCCGGGCGCCGGCCATTTTTGTCCCTATTTCTGCCTGGACCTTTATTCACATGTCCCCTTATGAGCCTCCCAGCCTCGGCTGTAGGTCCTGGTTAAGGGTAGGCAACACCTTCCTAGGTGTTTTAAGGAGCATGACTCCTCAGTGAGACCCCATTTCAAGGGGTAGGCGGTTTCCGGGTTGGTGATCCCGGTTTGGGATGCCCTGTCTTTTCAGCCTTATCCGCTTCCCCTGTACTGGGTGGCGGGTCCCCTGCCTTCTGAGTCCCCTCCGTGTCCCTCGGGGGGTGGGGGGTTCTGGCTTGTCCCTTACTGATTTTCAGTGTCTGGTGATTCACTATTGCGTGTGTGTGTGTGTGTATGCTTTTTCATGTGGCTGATGTGCCTTTCCTGCTCCGTTGGCAGTTTTCATGAGGGGAGCTTCTCCCCCTCATGCTGCGTTTGGGGGGGGGGGGGGCGGGGCCGGGCCCTCACGCGCCGTGCTCCGCCCCTCCCCCTCCTTTTGGTGCCGTTTTCAGCCTCTTCCCTCCGGCAGGCGGAGATGGACACCAGGGCAGTGCGGTCTACTCTGGTAAGGTTCGGATGGGTGATCAACCACCCCGAATCCTCTCTGTCTCCTTCCAGGGAGATTTCATTTCTGGCCATGACTCTGGATACCACTCAAGCCAGAGTGTTCCTTCCTCAGCCCAAGGTAAGGGTTGTTCAGGATCTGATTCGCCTTCTCCTGACCATTCGTTGCCCTTCTCTCCGGTTGGGGATGAAACTGGTAGATTTGATAATGGCGTCCCTCGAAGCAGTACCCTTTGCTCAGTTCCACAAGAGGTTGCTTCAGCTCCATCTGCTGAGGCATTGGGACAGATGTCCGCAGTCCTTGGATCAGTCCTTCAAGATGTCTCTCCAGGGTTCCCCAGTCACTTCAGTGGTGGATGGAGTCAAGCAATCTGTTGAGGGGCAAATCCTTTCTTGTCCCTTGTTGGGAAACGGTGACCACGGATGCCAGCCTGTCGGGCTGGGGCGGTTTCTGGAAGAATAGTCAGTTCAGGGGGTTGTGGGGTCCTCAGGAGGCTCACACCCCCATCGATGTCCTAGAGCTCAGAGCCATCCGGCTAGTTCTGTCATGGCTGACTCCACACTTACAGGGCCTACCGGTTCAGGTTCGCTCGGACAACCGAACGGCGGTGGCCTACATCAATCACCAAGGAGGGACTTGCAGCAGGAGTGCCCTCAGGGAGGTCTCTCTGATCCTTACTTGGGCGGAGAGCAACGTCCCTTGCATCTCAGCAGTTTTCATTCCAGGAGTGGAGAACACGGAGGCGGATGCTCTGAGCAGGGGCTGCTCTCGCCGAGGAGAGTGGGCCCTCAACACCAGGGTGTTTAGCTCCCTGTATCACAGGTGGGGGACTCCGGATGTGGATCTCTTTGCCTCCAGGCACAATCACAAACTTCCGTCCTTTGTGTCTCTCAGGATCCTCTGGCCCTGGCAGTGGATGCCTTGTCCCTGGTTTGGAAGGATCTGGGTTTCCTGTATCTGTTCCCACCCTTCTCCATGGTTCGCAAGCTGGTTCTGGAAGGGGCACCAGCGATTCTGGTGTTCCCAAGGTGGCCAAGACAGGTTTGGTTCACAGACGTTGTAAGTCTAGCGGTAGATCATTACAGGCTGCCTCTGTTTCCGGACCTGATTTCTCAGGGTCATCTTCTTTACCCCAATTTACAAACGCTGGCTTTGACAGCTTGGCTGCTGAAACCTTCATTCTGAAGGAGGAAGGTCTCTCTGCGGCTGTCGTTCAGACCTTGATTAGAGCTAGGAAGAGGTCTTCCTCTGTTATTTACTATAGGACTTGGCGGTCCTACATTGACTGGTGTGAGGCCAGGGCCTTACCTTGTAGGGTGTTCTCTATCCCTTGGATTTTGGAGTTTCTTCAACACGGTCTGAATCAAGGTTTTCAGCTTAGTACCTTGAAGGGGCAGGTATCTGCTTTGTCTGTTTTCTTCCAAAGGTCTTTTGCTTTGCACCCACTGGTCAGGACTTTTTTCCAGGGGGTTACTCATGTTAGGCCTCCTAGGAAGGCCTTGGTGCCTGTTTGGGATTTGAATCTGGTTCTTTCGGCTCTACAGGGACCTCCTTTTGAGCCGCTTCAGGATATTGCTCTTTCTGTGCTCACTCAAAAGGTTGCTATTACTTCTGTCCGGCGTGTCTCTGAGTTGGCGGCTTTGTCTATTTAGGCGCCTTACTTTGAGAGGCAGCAGGATAAGGTGGTTTTTCGTTTCAAACCAGATTTACTTCCTAAGGTTATTTCTTCCTTCCACCTCAATCAGGATGTTGTTCTTCCTTCTTTGTGTCCTAAGCCTAGCAATGACAAGGAGAGAGTTTTGCATTCTTTGGATGTGGTTCGTTGTGTGAAGTGCTATTTGGTGGTTACTTCCCCCTTCCGCAAGACGGACGCTTTTTTTGTGGTGCCTTGTGGGCCCAGAAAGGGTTTGGCGCTGGCCAAGTCTACCATTAGTAAATGGATTTGTCAGGCCATTGTTGGGGCCTATTCTGCTAAGGGGAGGACTCCCCCCTTTTAGGATCACTGCTCATTCTACTCGTGCTGTTGGGGCATCCCGGGCTTTTTAGCACCAGGCTTCTGTTGAACAAGTCTGTAAGGCTGCTACTTGGTCTTCCGGTCATACTTTTTCCAAGTTTTACAAGGTTGATGTGCGGGCTGCAGCGGACTCTGTTTTTGGCCGCAAGGTTCTGCAAGCTGCAGTGGTTTAAGTTGGTGCATTGTTTTTACTGTTTTCGGTTCCCACCCATGACTGACACTGCTATTGGATGTCCCAGATGTCATGATTATGGAAGCGGAGTGTATGGCACACTTGGAATAATACCATTTTGTGAGTACTCACCTTTAAAATGGGTATTATAAGTGTGTCATACACTCCGCTTCCCCCCACCATTGTGGTATTCCGGATCCTTTATATGGTGAACCTTTGTTAATTTTGTAGTTATATGGGTTCTTCCTGGTCCTCTTACTGCTATCATACACTGGGGAATTGGTGGGAGGTCCCGGGTGTATATGGACTGGAAGGAGCTCCTTTTTTGCATTCATCTCTGCTAAAGATCGCCCTCTACTGGTGACCACCCAGATGTCATGATTATGGAAGCGGAGTGTATGACACACTTATAATACCCATTTTAAAGGTGAGTACTCACAAAATGGTATTTTTGTAAATTTTGTCCTCTCAGCATTGGATGACACCATCAGAATGTGTGCCAGAACTTCTGCCCTCGTGTTGGCTATACGCCGCTCAGTTTGGCTGCGCCAGTGGGCTGCTGACAACGCTGCCAAGAAGGCCCTCACTGGGTTTCCCTTTAAAGGACTGCGCCTGTTTGGGGACTGCCTGGACCTTTTTGCTAAGGGAGGCAGGTTACCCCAGCGCGGGCGGCAATCTCGGCCCTTTTGGGGTCAAGGTTCCTTCTCCTCCCCTTACCGTGGTGCCAGACAGGGAAGGGGGGTTTCCTTTCCTGGGGCCCAGGGAGATTTCTGGGGTTGGGGCAGAGGACGTGGACGTCCTGGCTCCTTCTGGGGTCCCAAAGCAAAATCATCTCCCAAGCCCCCTCAGGCATGATGGGGCACCCTCACCCATCCGGGTGCAGCACTTTGCTCACGTCTGGAGGCTTCATGTCTCAGACCGGTGGATTCAGGAGGTAGTGTCCTCCGGTTACAAGTTGGAGTTTGCTGCCTGTCCCCCTCCAAGATTCATCAGATCCCGGATTCCTCAGGACCCTGTGTCAGCTCAGGAGCTAGTACAAGCAGTGCAAGGCCTCCTGGAGCTAGGGGTCATCTGCCAGGTCCCCTTAAGGGAAAAAGGCAAGGGCTTTTATTCCAACTTATTCACAGTACCCAAAAAAGATGGTTCAGTCAGGCCCATACTGGACTTAAAGATCCTCAACAAGTTTGTCAGGGGCAGACGCTTTCGCATGGAAACTCTGCGCTCTGCCATCAGTTCCCTGCGCCAAGGGGATTTCATGACTTCTGTGGACATCAAAGATGCTTATCTTCATATTCCTGTGTTCCCAGGTCATCAAAGGTTCCTCAGGTTCGCTCTGATGGATCAACACTACCAGTTTGTGGCCTTGCCCTTCGGCCTCACTTCAGCTCCCAGGGTGTTCACCAAGGTGCTGGCTGGCGTGATGTCTCTGCTCAGATGTCAGGGCGTCCGCGTGCTTCCCTATCTGGACCACATTCTCATCACTTCCCAGTCTTTACATCAGGCAGAGTTGGATACTCAGCTGGTGGTGTCCAATCTGGAGTCATTTGGATGGATGATCAACCACCCCAAGTCCTCACTGTCCCCTTCCTTGGTAACTCCATTCCTAGAAATGAATCTGGATACAGTTCAGACAAGGATCTTCCTTCCTCAACAGAAGGTGGACAGTCTGATTGCACAGGCTCAGTCCCTCCTAGCTTGTCCCCATCCCTCCATCAGGCAGGGGATGCAGCTGGTGGGCCTGATGGTGGCATGGTTCGAAGCTGTCCCTTATGCTCAGTTCCACTTGAGGCCTCTGCAACTTCACCTATTGTCCGTATGGGACAAGGACCCAGCGTCCCTGGACAGGGTCTGTGTGCTCTCCCCCCTGGTCAGGAGGTCCCTCTTGTGGTGGATGGACTCAAGGAAACTGTTGGGGGGGCAGATCCTTTCTTGCCCCTTCCTGGGAGACGGTCATCACGGATGCCAGTCTGTCAGGTTGGGGGGGTTTCTGGAAGTCCCTGCGGTTCCAGGGGAGGTGGGGCCCTCAGGAGGCCCACACACCTATCAATGTCTTGGAACTGCGGGCGATCAGGCTAGTTCTGGCTCACTTGACTACTCACCTTTGGGGCCTGCCTGTTCAGGTGCGCTCGGACAACCAGACGGCAGTTGCCTACATCAATCATCAGGGAGGGACCCGGAGCAAGGGGGCCCTCCAGGAAGCGTCTCTGATCCTAGCTTGGGCGGAGGCTAATGTCCCCTGCATATCAGCTGTGTACATCCCCTTGGTGGAAAATCGCCTGGTGGACTCTCTGAGCAGGGGGACCTCTCGCCAGGGAGAATGGTCCCTATGCAGCAGGGTGTTTCAATCTCTGTGTCACCGTTGGGGCCAACCAGATATGGATCTGTTTGCGTCCCGCCACAATCACAAGCTCCCAGCTTTTGTCTCTCTGTCCCAGGATCCTCTGGCCTTGACCTCGGATGCGCTAGCAATGTCATGGCAGGACTTTCAGTTCCTGTATGTCTTCCCTCCAATCCCCCTGCTGGGCAGGGTTCTGTGCAAGATAGCTCTGGAAGGGGTGCCAGCAGTTCTGGTGGCCCCCAGGTGGCCAAGAAGAGTGTGGTTCGCAGACGTGGTGCAGCTGGCAGTAGATCAGTACGCTCTGCCCTTGGTGCCAGATCTGCTCACTCAGGGCTCACTACGCCATCCCAATTTGCAAACTCTGGCTTTGACGGCTTGGCTGCTGAAACCTCCATCTTGATGGAGAAGGTGCTGTCTTCCTCGGTTGTGGATACTTTGATTAAAGCTAGGAAGAATTCTTCCTCTTCCATTTATTACAGGGTTTGGCGTGCCTACATTGACTGGTGTGAGTCTAAGTCTCTTCCCTGTCGTGTGTTCTCTATTCCCGGGATTCTGGAGTTCCTGCAGCATGGGTTGGAGATGGGACTCCAGCTCAGTACTCTGAAGGGTCAGGTTTCTGCCCTGGCTATTTTCTTCCAGAAGTCCTTTGCTCAGCACCCTCTGATCTGGACTTTTTTTCCAGGGGGTCACTCATGTGTGCCCCCCACGTAAGCCTATGGTGCCTGTTTGGGATCTGAACTTGGTTCTGTCAGCCTTGCAGGGTGCTCCCTTTTAACCTGTGCAGGATGCTGCCTTGGCCATTCTTACGCTCAAGGTTGTATTTCTGGTGGCTAACACTTCTGTTAGGCGTGTTTCTGAGTTGGCGGCGCTTTCCATTCAGCCCCCCTATCATGAGAGACACCAGGAAAAGGTGGTGTTTCGTCTCAAACCTGACTTTCTGCCTAAGGTAGTGTTTGCCTTTCATTTGAATCAGGATATTGTTCTTCCTTCTTTGTGCCCTAATCCTAGCAATGCTAAGGAGAGGGATTTGCACTCTTTGGATGTGGTTAGGTGTCTGAAGTACTATCTGGTGGCTACTGCACCTTTCAGGAAAACTGATGCTCTTTTTGTGGTCCCTTCTGGTCCTAGGAAGGGTTTGGCTCCTGCCAAGTCTATTATCAGCAAGTGGATTCATTCAGGCCTACTCTGCTAAGGGGAAGAATCTCCCCTTCCGCCTTACTGCTCATTCCACTCGTGCTATTGGTGCTTTTGGGGCTTTTCAGCACCAGGCTTCTGTTGAACAAGTTTGAAAGACCGCTACTTGGTCTTCTGTTCATACCTTTTCAAAGTTTTACAAGGTTGATGTTAGGGCCTCAGCTGATGCTGCCTTTGGCCGAAAGGTTCTGCAGGCGGCAGTGGTTTAAACTGTCTGCTGCTGTCTTTTATTGGGGATCCCACCCTACTTTATGGGCACTGCTATTTGATGTTCCAAGTGTAAGTATTAGATTTGGAGCAGGACATACTGTATAATAAGAATAATTCATTTCTGTGATTACTCACCTGTAGAATTGGTATTATGAGTATACAGTATGTCCTGCTCCAACCCACCCTTGTATTCCTAGTATGTCACACACCCCACTTCCAAATATTCATGACACTTGGGAACCCGGCCTGTAGAGGGCGATCTTGCAGAGATGACATGGAAAAAGGAGCCCCTCCTTGTCCATAAGTACTGGGTTCCTCCCACTATTCCTCAGTCTTTTCGTCTCTGCAGTCGGGGAAGCATTCAGAAGATGACTCTCCTTCAAGCTGCAGGTAGCCGGGTTTGCTCCCAGACCCTTTTTTTCTCTATTTCTGTCTGAAACTCTTTAAACCTGTTTGGTTATATTGTATGCCTCCCAGCCCTGGCTGTATGGTTCAGGCAAAGGTAGATACATACACCTTCTGGTGTATACAGGAGTTTTACTCCTCCGTGAGACCCAAATGTGGGTAGGCGGTTTCCGGGTTGGTGTTCCCGGCATGGGATGCCCCTGTCCCTTTATAATCCTCTTGTGCCTTATGGGTGCATTTCTATCCTCTCCCCTTTAGTTCTCCTTTACCCTGCTGGGGTAAAAAGGGGGGGGGCGTTATCTGGGCTTATTTGTCACCATGCACACAAATAATATAAAAAAAATAAATAAATCTTTATTACATATATATTATGTATGTTTACTATACTATTTGATAGGATATGTTTTATTTAGATTTTCCTATCTGTCTAGGCAGCATTCTTTTTTGCTTACCTTTTAACCCTTTAAATGCCAAGCACGTAGTTTCTACGTGGTTGCCTCTCCTACCGTTAAGTGCCAAGCACGTAGAAACTACGTGCCTGGCATTTCCCACAAACAGTTAAAAAGATAGAAAAAAAAAACACTTACCTCCGGTATCCCCGTGAAGCTTGGGGTCCCCTCTTCCCGCGGGGGGCATCCGATCGCCCCCCCGTCGTCCTCCGTCTTCAGGGGGGGGCCCGAAACCAGCCGCCCCCCCCACCTCCGCGCCCGAGCCTTCTGTCCGGGTCTCCTCTTCACCAGGGGGGGGTCCGATCCCCCCCCTGGGCTGCGCAGTCTTCAGGTGAGGACCCTCTTCCGGGTCCTCACCTCTTGTAATGGCGGCGATGGCCGCCGCCGCTTAGCTCCGCCCATTGTGGGAGGAGCGGGATGACGTCATCCCGCTCCTCCTATACCCCCTCCGAGCTCCGGCATCTGTCAGATACCGGTGGTGATCGGAGCAGGGCGGATGTCAGGTGAGGAGGCTCCGATCGGAGCCCCCTCACCTGTCACCCGCCCTGCGCCGATCACCACCGGCATCTGTCAGTGACAGCGGCGCGGGACAGACAGCGGCGAGGGACGTCGGATCGGAGGTGAGTACAGTGTAAAAAAAAGAAAAATAAAGTTTTTTTTTTTGTCTGTGTGATTTTTTACTATTAACCCCTTGTGAACTGGTAAGGGGTCCATGACCCCTATACCAGTTCACAAGGCTGGGGAGATGGCAAGCCACCTGCGCTAGCGGGTGGCTTGCCATTAACCCCTGGCACCCCCATTACCTGCCTCCCCAAAGGCCAGGGGGGGGCAGAAGAGCCCGGGCCCACATGGGCTATGTGGGCTCGTAGGCTGCAGGGTGGGGGGGCCACATAAGCTGGCCCCCCCACTCTGTGCCTACAGGCCCCCATAGCTGGTCCCGGGCTGGTTACTGTGGGTAAGGGGGACCCCACGTCAATTTTTTTTTTTTGATTTTTAAGGGTTTTTAACCCTTAAAAATAAAAAAAAAAATGGGGTCCCCCCCCCTGGGAGGGGGGACCCTATGTCATTTTTTTTTTTGATTAACCCTTTGTGTTCTGTCATCCAGCAGCTATAAAAGGCTTCTAGCAAGTGAGCAGAAGCCAGTGATCGCCGAGGGACAGAGGGCTCCAGGATGGATGGGAGGTGAGTACAGTGTAAAAAAAAAAAAAAAAAAAAAATAATAAAATATTTTTTCTATGCTTGTGTCTGTGTGATTATTTACATTTAACCCCTTGTGAACTGGTAATGGGTCCATGACCCCTATACCAGTTCACAAGGCTGGGGGGATGGCAAGCCACCTGCGCTAGCGGGTGGCTTGCCATTAACCCCCGGCACCCCCATTACCTGCCTCCCCAAAGGCCAGGGGGGGGCAGAAGAGCCCGGGCCCACATGGGCTATGTGAATAGGCCATTTAAGGGGAAAATTAAACTCTTGGACAGGGCATCCCAAACCGGAGTCACCAACCCGGTATAACCGCCTACCCTCTTTATAGGGTCTCGCGGTGGAGCATAGCTCCTGAGCACCTGAGGTGCTGTTATACCCTCGCTCGGACAGCAGTCAAGACTGGGAGGCATTTAAATAGCTATATATTAATAAAGGGAATAAAGAGTCCGAACGGAAATAAAAATATATATAGGCCGGGAGTAGACCCGGCTACCTTAAAGTCCCCCTGTGCAAGGAGGAGATATCATCTGCTGCTTGCTCGCCGTCTGCAGAGATGAAGACTGGGTAATGAGTGGGAGGTCCCAGGTACTTATGGACTGGGAGGGGCTTTCTTTCCTCCAATCATCTCTGCAGAAGCCCTCTACAGGACCATACTACCCACAGGTAATGAATATCTTGAAGCGGGGTGTGTGACATACTTAGAATACGCGCCCCTCCAGATGTGCCTGCGTCGGCTCTCTGTGAATGGCCGGCGGGGGCACGCGCGCGCCGAGAGTGACGCGCGGGAGGCGGCGGCGGCGGAAGCGGCTTGGACGTTCCTGTCCCCCGCCTGGACGTTGGCGGGGATTGGCTGCGGCGTTCACGTGGGAGCAGGGAGAGGTGAGTATTTTGGGGTTTCTGGGGGGTTTCACACAGCGGGGCGGGATCGGGGTGCCCCGGCGAAGTGGACCAAAACCCAGGATAGTCAAAATCCTGGGTGTTGGTCCACTGTTTAGCTCTGTGGCCAAGAAGGCCTCAGCTAAAAGGAAACATTTGACTCAGGCCGTTCAGGTAAGTGAGTTGGAAAATTGTGAAATGCTTTATTGGTCTGATCCTTCTCAGTTAGAAGAAGGAGAATTATATGAGGATTCAAATGTTTCTGATGAACAGCAATTTGTTGGTACTGTGATTAAGCAGGGTTAAGCTAGTGTTGTGGCTACCCCAAAAGCTCTTGGCTCAGTTATTTGAGGTTTTGGTTATCACTCCTCCTGAAGTAGTCCCTCCTCAAAAAGGGGAATTCTTTGGAGTCGTTTAGAATTTCTTAATCAAAAGCATTTTGATGAAATTATTCTTAAAGAATGGGAGAAGCCTGCGCGGCTTCCTGGCATTCCCTTGGGCTGGGGACAAGAAATATCCCTTCCCAGCTGATACTGTTAAGCGTTGGTCATCACCACCTGTGGTGGATGCCCCTGTGCTTAATTTATCTAATTCTTCTGTGTTGCATTCTCCTGACTCCACTACACTTAAAGATGGAGAGGATAAGCGTATTGATCAAATGGCTTGCCACGCTTTTTCCAGTGTGGGCTCGGCCTTGCTGCCTGTTGGTGCTTCTGCACTCATGACAGTGGCTATTAGGTCTGTTGTGAGAGAATTACTCAGGGCTTGATCCGGCCTCTGATGAGTACGCCGCTCTTAAGCGATGTGAGATGTTTGCATCTTTTGTACTTAGATGATACTCCGCTCATGTGCAGCAGAACCTCTGCCTTGTTAATCGCCATTCGGCGGTCAGTATGGTTGCAGCAGTGGGCAGCTGATATTGTAGCCAAGAAATTGCTTACAGCGCTCCCTTTTGTGGGATTGCGCCTCTTTGGAGAAAAATTGGATTCTGTCACTAAGGGAGGTAAATTACCTCAGCGTAAGAAACAACGTCTTTCCTTTCGTGGAGTGGCCTCTTTTAACTCTTCCTTTCGGGGGTCTAGATCCGGTAGAGGATCAGCCTTTTCAGCCCCTAGAGGGAATGCATGGAATATAGGAAAGGGACGTGGCCGTCCAAGTCAACAATGAGGGGACGCCCTCACCCTTTCGGGTGGGGGGGGGCGTCTGTGGTTCTTCCAGGTCTGGGTTCAGGAGGTATCAGACAATTGGGTTCTGGAAGTAGTCTCTTCCGGTTACAAACTGGAATTCGAGTTCCGGCCTCCTCCCAGATTTTTCATGTCCCGGATGCCGTCAGATCCGGCAATTGCGCAGGGACTGCGGGCAGCAGTAGCGAATCTGTTAAACATGGCTGTCATCTGCCTAGTGCCTCCAGCAGAAAGGGGTTTGGGGTTTTACTACAACCTATTCTCGGTCCCCAAAAAGGACGTCTCTGTTCGGCCTATCCTAGACCTAAGGAGATTCAATCAATTTATCCGTTTCAGAAAATTCCGCATGGAGTCTCTGCGATCAACGATCGATGCTCTCTGTCAGGGGGACTTCATGACATCCATAGACATCAAGGATGCTTATTTGCACATTCCTATTTTTCCGGGTCACCAGAGATTTCTCAGGTTCTCGATAGAAGACCAGCATTATCAATTTGTGGCCCTGCCATTCGGCCTTACCTCGGCCCCAAGAGTCTTTACCAAGATGCTGGCAGGAGTGATGGCTATATTCAGGGTCCAGGGCATCCGCATTGTGCCTTTTCTGGATGATCTTCTTATCGCGGCCTCCTCCCTCGAACAATCAGAGTTGGATACCAGGACGGTGGTCTCTACGCTAGAGAGGTTCGGATGGGTAATAAGTTACCCCAAATCCTCTCTCTGTCCGTCCAGGGAAATTCCCTTCCTGGGCCTGATACTGGATACATTTCAGGCCAAGGTTTTTCTTCCTCATTCCAAAATGGTTCTGATTCAGGACTTGATTTGTCTATTCTTGTCCAACCCTCGTCAGTCTATCCGTCTAGGGATGAGACTAGGGGGATTGATGGTAGCTGCATTCGAGGCAGTCCCGTTTGCCCAGTTTCACATAAGGACGCTTCAGCTCTTCCTCTTGGCAAAGTGGGACAGGTGCCCACTATTATTGAATCAGACTTGTCTATTGTCTCCCCACGTTTTGCAGTCCCTTCAGTGGTGGTTAATATCACTCATCCTCTAGAAGGGCAAGTCATTTCTGACTCCGCGTTGGGAACTGGTTACCACGGATGCCAGCCTGGTGGGCTGGGGGGGCTTCTGGAAGAAGCATCAGTTCCAAGGATTGTGGGGGCCTCAGGAGGCTCATTCTCCAATCGATGTATTAGAGCTTCGGGACATACGTCTTGTTCTACTTCGACTGACCCATTTCTTATAGGGTCTGCCAGTTCAGATTCGGTCAGACAACCGAACAGCTGTTGCATACATAAATCACCAGGGAGGGACTTGCAGTTGGGGTGCCCTCCGGGAAGTGTCTCTGATTTTTCAGTGTGCAGAGATCAATGTTCCCTGCATATCAGCAGTTTACATTCCGGGGATAGAGAATGTGGAGGCAGACTCCCTGAGCAGGGGATGTTCTCGCCAGGGAGAATGGTCCCTCAATCCAAGGGTCTTTCAGTTTCTTTGTCACAAGTGGGGGACTCCACAGTTGGACCTGTTTGCTTCTCGCCACAATCACAAGCTGCTAGCTTTTGTGTCTCTATCCCAGGATCCTCTGGCAGTGGCAGCGGATGCCATGTCTCTGGCCTGGAAGGATCTGGGGTTCCTATATCTGTTTCCCCCATTCTCCATGATCAGCAAGGTGGTGCGTAAGTTAGCACTGGAGGAGGCGCCAGCAATTCTGGTGGCGCCAAGGTGGCCAAGACGTCTGTGGTACGCAGACGTCGTAAGGCTGGCAGTGGATCGTTTCCATCTGCCTCTTCTTCCAGATCTCATCACTCAGGGACAACTTTGTTACCCCAATTTACAAACGCTGGCTTTGACGGCATGGCTGCTGAAGTCTCCATCTTGAAAGAAGAAGGTCTTTCTGATGTGGTTATTCAGACTCTTATTAGAGCTAGGAAGAAGTCTTCCTCTGTCATTTATTACAGGACTTGGAGGTCCTATATTGATTGGCGTGAATCCAGGGCTTTGCCCTGTAGAGTATTTTCTATTCCTAGAATTCTGGAATATCTGCAACGAGGTCTGGATATGGGATTCCAGATTAGTACTTTGAAAGGGCAAGTCTCTGCCTTGGCTATTTTCTTTCAAGGTTCGTTTGCTCTTCATCCTTTGGTTAAGACCTTTTTCCAAGGAGTCGCGCATGTGCGGCCTCCCAGAAAGCCTATACTTCCTGTTTGGGACCTTAACCTAGTGCTGTCAGCTATGCAGGTCGCTCCCTTTGAGCCTTTGCAGGATATTCCTCTTCCTATTCTTACTCAGAAGGTTGCCTTTTTGGTAGCTATTACTTCTGTCCGCCGAGTTACTGAACTGGCGGCTTTGTCTATTCTAGACCCTTATTTTTAGAGGCATCAAGATAAGGTTTGTTTTCCGTTTTAAACTGGATTTCCTTCCTAAGGTGGGGTCTGCTTTCCACTTAAATCAGGATATAGTTCTTCCTTCCTTGTGTCCTAAACCTAGTAACGACAAGGAAAGGGTCTTACATTTTTTGGATGTAGTTCGTTGTGTTAAAGTGGACCAACACCCAGGATTTTGACTATCCTGGGTCTTGGTCCACTTCGGTGGGGCACCCCCGATCGGACGTACAAGGGAAGATCTGGAACGTTTAAGCGGCGGCGGCCGCCGCCGCCTCCCTCGCGTCACTTTTGACGCGCGCGCGCCCGCGACGGCCATTCGCAGACGGCCGGCGCGGAGGCGCGCACGCCTACAGGGGCGCGAGGGAGGCGATAAGGTAGGTGAGTTGGGGTGTTTGGGGGGGGGGTTTCACCCCGCGGGACATCCCGATCTCGGATGTCCCGCGGGGTGGGGGGTGATCGGCCCGGGAATCTTATAGATTCCCGGGCCGATCACCCGTGGGTGTTGGTCCACTTTAAGTATTATTTAGTTACTACTTCGGCCTTCCGCAAGACGGATGCCTTTTTTGTTGTGCCTTCTGGGCCCAAGAAGGGTTTTGCTCCTGCCAAATCTTCCCTTAATAGGTGGATACGTCAGGCCATCATTGGGGCCTATATGGCTAAAGGGAAGGTTCCCCCTTTTCGTGTCACCGCTCATTCTATTCGTGCTATTGGAGCTTCCTGGGCTTTTCAGCACCAGGCTTCTGTTGAACAGGTTTGCAAGGCTGCGACTTGGTCTTCTGTGCATACTTGTTCTAAGTTTTACAAGGTTGATGTGCGGGCCGCAAAATTCTGCAAGCTGCAGTAATTTAAGTTATGCATTATTCCTTTGGGATCCCCACCCATTATAGACACTGCTATTGGATGTCCCAAGTGTCGTGAATATTTGGAAGTGGGGTGTGTGACATACTAGGAATAATACTATTTTGTGTGTACTCACCTGTTAAATGGTTATTACGAGTATGTCACACACCCCACTTCCCCCGCCCTTTTTTGTTTTAAGGGATCCTTTATATGGTGATTATTATTATTTTAAAACTATTTTTCAATTATCGAATATAAAATTTGCTCTGGTTCTTCACTGCTTTTTAAAAAGACTGAGGAATAGTGGGAGGAACCCAGTATTTATGGACCAGGAGGGGCTCCTTTTTCCATGTCATCTCTGCAAGATCGCCCTCTAAAGGCCGGGTTCCCAAGTGTCATGAATATTTGGAAGTGGGGTGTGTGACATACTCGTAATAACCATTTTCCAGGTGAGTACTCACAAAATGGTATTTTTGCATTATCTTGGATCCCCTGTATGGTGATTGTTATCCTTGTTATAGTTGATAGTTTGGATTGTTTAATTCTCCCGGCTTCTCATTAACTGCTTTTCAATGCTGGGGATTTGTGGGAGGTCCCCGGGTATTTGAGGGGCTGGGAGGAGCCTGTTTTCGATGTCTCTGCAGTCCAGCGCCATCTGGCGGAGTATATCCCAAGTGTAAGTATTTGATTTGGAGCAGGACGTACTGTATATACTCATAATACCAATTCTACAGGTGAGTAATCACAGAATTGTATTTTTTCTTCCTTAGCAGAAGGTGGATTCTCTTCAAGCTCTGGTTCATTTCCTGCTGTCCAGTCCTCGTCCTACCATCAGGCAAGGGATTTAATTGGTGGGACAGATGGTGGCCTGCTTCGAGGCAGTCCCTTACGCTCAATTTCACGTGAGGCCCCTTCAGCTCCATCTCCTTTCAGCCTGGGACAAGTGTCCCCTGTCTCTGGATCAGGCCTTTGTTCTCTCTCCTTTGGTCCAGCGGTCCCTCCTGTGTTGGCTGAACTCAAGGAATCTTCTGGGGGGCAGATCATTTCTGACACAGTGTTGGGAGACGGTCACTACGGATGCCAGTCTGTCAGGTTGGGGGGGCTACTGGAGAGCCCTCCAATTCCAGGGGCTGTGGGGCCCTCAGGAGGCTCATGCTCCTATCAACGTCCTGGAGCTGAGGGCGGTTTGGTTGGTGCTGGCGCAGTTGACTCCTCACCTTCAGGGCCGGCCGGTACAGGGTCACTCCGACAACCAGACGCCGGTCGCCTATATCAATCATCAGGGATGGACTTGGAGCAAGAGTGCCCTCAAGGAGGTGTCGTTGATTCTGTCCTGGGCCGAGGACAAGGTCCCGTGCATCTCAGCAGTTTATATTCCGGGAGCTGAGAATCTGGAGGCGGATTCCCTGAGCAGGGGGACCTCTCGCTGGGGGGAATGGTCCCCCAACAGCGAGGTCTTCCTATCCCTTTGTCACCGTTGGGGGATGCCGGACGTGGATCTGTTTGCTACTCACCACAATCACAAGCTGCCAGCATTTGTCTCCCTGTCCCAGCACCCTCTGGCTCTGGCGGTGGATGCTCTGTCTCTGTCCTGGCAGGGACTCGGTCTCCTGTACCTCTTCCCTTTGTTTCCTCTTCTGAGCAAGGTCCTGCGCAAGTTGGTTCAGGAGAGGGTGCCAGCCATTCTGGTGGCCCCAGGTGGCCAAGGCAGGTGTGGTTCGCAGACGTCGTGCAGCTGGCAGTGTATCAGTACGCTCTACCCTTGGTTCCGGACCTTCTCACTCAAGGATGGCTTGGTTATCCCAATTTACAAACGCTGGCTTTGACGGCATGGCTGCTGAAACCTCCATCCTAAAGGAGAAAGGACTGTCTGATTCGGTTGTCCATACTCTTGTAAGGGCTAGGAAGAAATCCTTTTCTACTATCGGACCTGGCGGACCTACATCGACTGGTGTGAGTCTAGGGCCTTTCCCTGTCGTGTGTTCTCCATTCCTAGGATCCTGGAGTCCCTTCAACATGGTTTGGATATGGGTTTTCAGCTCAGCACTTTGAAGGGTCACGTGTCCATCTTGGAGGTCCTTCGCTCTACATCCTCTGGTCAAGACTTTCTTCCAGGGGGTCGCTCATGTGCGCCCTCCCCGCAAACCCATGGTACCGGTCTGGGATTTGAATTTTGTATTGTCTGTCCTTCAGGGTCCTTCATTTGAACCTGTGCATGAGGCTGCCTTGTCTATCCTTACCCTGAAGGTTGCCTTTTTGGTGGCTATCACCTCTGTCCCGCATGTTTCTGAGTTGGCGGCTCTGTCTATTCAGGCCCCCTACTTTGAGAGACACCAGGACAAGACTTCTTTCCTAAGGTTGTTTGCGCCTTCCATCTCAATCAGGACATTGTGCTTCCTTCTTCGTGCCCTAATCCTGGTAATTCCAAGGAAAGGGCATTGCATTCTCTGGATGTTGTCAGGAATTTGAAATTCTACCTGGTGGCTACTGCGCCTTTCTGAAAGATGGACGCCTTGTTTGTGGTTCCCTCGGGTCCCAAGAAGGGTTTGGCTTCTTCTAAGTCTGCTATTAGCAAATGGATTAGTCAGGCTATTGTTAGGGCCTATTCTACTAGGGGGAAGGATCCTCCTTTCCGTGTTACTGTTCATTCTACCCGTGCTGTTGGGGCTTCCTGGGCCTTCCAGCACTAGGCTTCTGTTGAACAAGTTTGCAAGGCTGTTACGTGGTCTTCTGTTCATACCTTTTCCAAGTTTTACAAGGTTGATGTTCGGGCCTCAGCGGATGCTGTTTTTGGCCGCAAGGTTTTGCAGGCGGCAGTGGTTTGTACTGCGCGTTGTTGCCTTTTTGGGGATCCTCACCCGTTTATGAACACTGCTATTGGATGTCCCAGCTGATATGAATACTATCTGGAGCAGGACGTGCTGCATACTTAGAATACAATTCTGTGATTACTCACAGTGTAGAATTGGTATTATAATTATGCAGCACGTCCTGCTCCATCCCACCCTGATTGCTTTATTCTTGGATCCTCTATATGGTGATTGTTGTTCCTTGTTAACGTTGTTGAATTTGTTATTGGCTTCTCCTGGTTCCCTTACTGCTTTTCTATACTGGGGAATTAGTGGGAGGTCCCGGATATATATGGACCGGGAGGGGCCTCTTTTTTGCCAACTCTGCAGTAAAGCGCCCTCTTGTGGAGGTAAACCCAGCTGTTATGAATACTGTCTGGAGCAGGACATGCTGCATACTTATAATACCAATTCTACAAGTTGAGTAATCACAGAATTGTATTTTTTTAGTTCTGCAAGTGTTTAAATCCCCACCCATATCCCTGGATCCCCCTTTAGATAAGTCTGCATCCCACTATTTTTCATACCAGCTGTCTCTGCTTGCTCTCTCTGTGGGCTTGCCCCAGCACTGCTACCTGTGCTCAGGCCCTCTTTTGGCATCCCCCTGACCCGGAGCATCAGATAATAATCAGATAATTTGTAGGCAGTGGATCGATAATGGGTAGAGGCAGTCAGGGGAGGGGGGCGGGGCTTGCAAGAAAGTGTTTGGCTATGAAATTATCACTGGTGTGTACTCTATTCTATTGCTACTCTTTTCTCTCTCCTCCTCTTTTGTTGTGGGATGTTCCCAATTTAGATGTTTTTATATGTATGTGTCTGAAATTAGATTTTTTTGTGTTTAACAATAAAGCATTTTTGTATTATAAAAGTTGTGCTCCCTGATCGCTTGTGGTGTCCTAATGTATGTTGCTCAGATTTTGCTTTTTGGTGATGCACACTATACTGATTTAGATTGATATAGAGTGCACTGTACTTCAATTTTGTGTCTTTTTTTTTTTTTTACATTTAAATGAAGTGTTGAACTGAACTTAAACTGAACTGGTAAGGAATCTATGAGACCCATATAACAGTTCACAAGGCTTGGGGGCTGGGAAGTCAACTGTGGCAAGTGGGTGCCATTAACCCCCTGCCCCCATTACCTGCCTACCCAAAGCCTGAGGGGGGGCATTAGAATAGCGAAGGCTATGTGGGCTTGTAGCTTTCAAGGCCAGGGGCCACCAAGGCTAACCTCCAAGCTCTGGTCTACAAGGTCACAAAATTAGTTCCCTTAATTTTTAAGGGTTTTTACCTTAACAATTAAAAAGAGAGCCTTCCACTGCTACCCTTTAGCAGGGAGTGTGCCCGCGCCGGCCATCAGTAAATGTCTCGCGCAGGCATGTGCCCTGCTAAAGGGATAGTGGGAATGCATTGGCTGTTCACGCATGTGCCGTTGGACCGGAAGAGAAGGTACATTTCTGGGCAACTTCGAGGGTTTTACACATCGGGGCATCCCCAATCTGGATCTGAATCTTTCCAAAAAAAAAGTGTTTATTCTAGAAACCACAGCAAATACTGCGCTAGGAGCAAAGATTAATAACACAATTACAGTAATACATTCTTAAAATTTGCTCATAAACATGAAAGCCTCCGTAGCAAAACTTACACAATACAATTAAAACCACAAAAAAAGCATGGAGCAGTTCATACACATTGCGTAATCCTGTTTTCCTTCAATGGTGATATATAATACAGTAGGACATCGCATTAAAAAATCAAAGACCCCTTTCACTAACCCATGGCCGTCAGGTGGGGGGAGATCTAAGGATATGCAGCTCCACAACAGGGCACAGCAGCAGTGATGTAGCGCTGATGCATTTTGTTGCAAGATGCAACTTTTACAAGAACAGCGACACACTGCTACAACGTGAAATAAATATTTAGTGTGTGACTGTTCTTGTAAAAGTTGCCCGCATGTTTGCATCTATGATTCATTCCACCCCTACAATACAACACCAAAATATTAAACAGGGTCAAAACCCATGATTTTCCCTATCCTGGGTTTTGGTCTGTCCCTTTTGGGCACCCCAGTTTGGGATGCCGCACTGTGTGAAACCCCACTATGCTCTCGGTTTTCTTATCCGTCCAACAAGCCCAAGGTGTAGGCATTGCTCCCTTTCATTGAGCTTCTCCGGGCACAGATATTAACATACCACTGAAGTCGCTGAATGAAATCTTAAATGTGCACGTGCGCTGCATCATTTCTATCCTTGGGAGAGGGAACCAGGCTGGTTTTGGTCTACTTTAAAGTATCTTATGTTTAACTGTCTTTTGTCCGCTGTGACTTCTGCCAATATGTCTCGCACATTTGACCACCTGAGGTCACCTACTCCTAATATGTTACATGGCATAAATGAACTACTTTCTATTGTATTTATGCTTATTGTCACAATAAGGCTGCTTATTGCCTGGCTTTATACCTAAAAGACAATACTAATTTGTAACCAATGACCCTCAGAATGATAGACGTTTCAGTGGATCCTATTGGAATTATGAGGCCTCTTTGGTCTAGACATTTATGCAGATATCCTGGAAGTAAAAACAGAAGTATTAACTAGGCATTAGGAAGGTTATTCAGTGGATTAGATTTGGTGACAATTGTACTTGATGCAGACTGCAGAACTGTCTTATTTTACTGCACGGTTTGAATTAACCAATACTTTACAATATGAATGCCTTGGCTGATTTTTGTTTTATTGGAAGTTTACATTACAGTACGTTTTAGCCTGTGATATTTTTTTTAACAGGTGTCCAAGAAGAATCTGATGGAGATTGTGAAGAAGCTTATGATCCATGTTGATAAAGCAGAGGGAACTGCATACAGAGATGAATTACTAACAAAAATCATTGATATATGCAGTCAATCTAATTACCAGTATATTACCAACTTTGAGTGGTTAGTATTGGTTGAAAGGCGCTTTGTTTTATTTTTATTTTCTTATTTTGGAGAAGATGCTTTCACAAACAAAACAACTTGCTGTTTTTGCTCAATAGGTATATTAGCATTCTAGTAGAACTCACACGTCTAGAGGGAACACGTCATGGCCATCTTATAGCTGCTCAAATGCTGGATGTCGCTATTCGAGTAAAGGCTATTAGAAAATTTGCTGTGTCTCAGATGGCCACGTTGCTGGATAATGCTCACCTGCTGGCTAGTAACACTCAACGGAATGGGATCTGTGAAGTTCTTTATGCTGCTGCCTGGATCTGTGGAGAGTTCTCAGAGTAAGCATTTTATGAAAATCTTAAAACCTTTCCTCTAATTTAATGTTGTTTATTTTTACTATACATTGTTTTTACTAACAGATAAAGCAGCCTTACACGTCCTTTTATAGTGGGTTTAGTAAACAATGTTATTTTGATACTGGTTAACTCAGAAGTTTTAAAGGGCTGTCCAGGCAAAAAAAGACACTTTCCAATAGTCTGCTTACCTCTACCGGAGATCCGAGCCGCCCCATCTCTGCTCACCACCACAGCCTGTGGCTGGCTCCTGGCTGCTTCCCCGTATTACTCGCCGCGTCTGACCACACACATTTCATTGGCGTTCTGGGGGCTGACGCAACACCTGCATTGTAGTAAATGGAGCAGGTGCTGTCTGTCACCTTGACTGACATGAGGATGGCCACTCTGTTCTGGGTTGCGGGGGCAAGATTGCTGATAAGTTGGAGGTTTTCAAATGGCAGGCAGGGCTGCTGCGTGGGAGCCAAGATGAATGTCTGTTTTTTAGGGTTTAGTTAGCATTAAGAAACACTTTTTTCCCTATATCCAGTCCAGGTCGTCCCAAAGTGATGACATGTGGGTATTCCGCCCCCAGGGGGCGCTCGACTGCAAGATCAAAAGCTGTCTCACTTCCCGGCCCCCTATAAGAGCAGGTGTCTCTCTATAATTTCTCAGTGTTCATCTTGCAGTCTGGCTGCTGAAGATCGTTGGATACTCTCCTGGATTTTGGCAGCTGAGCGGGGCCTCCTAGCCCGTCGGCCGCTGCGGACCCTATTACCACTGATCCCGTGAGACCCACTATTTCCTCCAGCTGCGGCTGATCGGGACTGTGACGGTAGGGAGAACGCCGGGGCGTTTTTTGGCAGACCTAGGCTCTGGGCCGCAGACCCTGATTAATGGGTAGCCGGCCATAGGCTGATGGGAAGTCTACTAGGGGGAGGGCAACCACTTTATTGCCTTCTGGCCTCATATCCCTCCCTGTCCCACAAGCTTTATTGCTGCTGTGTACGTGTTTTGTCACTTTTTATTTTTACTTGTGCGCTGCACTTATACTTACCTCCCTCGAGTCTGGCTCCCAGCTTCCCTCTCCCCTCCATCTTGACTGGCTCTTAGGCTGTGAGGGGGGACGCCGCCTTGGCTGACAGGCGGCGGAGGTGCGGGCACGTTGTGCGCGCCACTCGGTCTGTGTGCGGGGGCCCTGCTGCGGGCCGCCCTGAAGCAATTGCGGCCTTTGTCCCTCCATTGTCCTGAGCAGGCCATTTCTTCCTGGTGGGCGGGTGCTCGCTTCACACCGCCGGGGGGGGGGCTGGGCCCGCCCCTCGAGGATCGCGCCGAAGCTGCTGCGTGGTCGGCTGGTCTGCGCCATCTTGTCCTGCTGCTACTGCCTCCCTGCCTGGGACCCCTCCATTGTTTTCTGCTACTGTTGGGTCGTGAGTCCCTCTTATTATGATGATTATTGATTTTTGGGCATGTGCTTGTGGGATACTGATGACCCTCTTGTTATGTCTTTTTAAGTTGGCCCATTGATTGAGGGTTGTGGTTCCTCCTGGTCCCCCTGCCCCCACTCTCCCTATTAAGAGGGATTTGATAAGAGGGATAATTAGGTTTGGGCCGTCAGTGCCTTGTAACCTGCATACAAATTTTTTTCTAAGCACCATAATGGAGGCATCTGGGGATAGTGAGCTAGGGGCTCCTTCTGGGTGGGTGAAGCTTTGCCCCTTGTGCAGTGCAAGCCCTCTGGGCGGATTCAGCACTGTTTGTACCACTTGTGCCAGAAGCGTCATTTTGGACCATGATCGGGTGGGCGTACCTGCCCCTAGCCCTTCATTGCCTGCGGCCTCTCCAGAACTCCCGCTGCTGCACTCAGCCCCCAGTGAGGGGGGAAGCCAGCAGGGGGCCCATGTTGATTTGGCTTACAGGGTGGCCAGACAGATCTCGCGAACGGCTCCTAAGAAGGCCATGAGTAAGAAACGGCACATCAAGCCCGTTTAATCGGATAATGAGGTTGAAGGTGAGTTGCCAGATGATTCCTGTTCCACTGTGGATTGTTCTGCTGGTGATGACAGTATGTCTGGTTCCTCCTCGGATGAGGATGCGTGGCTCCCTGATGATACAGAGAAGTTTCTTGCTTCAGTTTTATGGTACTTTACACATTGTTCCTCCAAGAGCGGCTAAGAGGAAGCAGGGTGATTTGTTTAGGCCTGAAAGACAGAGGCTAGTCTTTCCAGAGCAGGCCCATTTTTCTAATATGTTTTTCAAGGAATAGGAAAGGCCTAACAAGCTACCGTCGGTGCCTAAGGGCCTGGATAGGCCTGTATCCCTTCCCTGAGGAGCTGGTCCGGCTATGGTCTCGTCCTCCCGAAGTGGATGCCCCTGTGTCGGGGTCTGTCCAACACTACTGTTATGCCTTCACCTGACACCGCTTCCTAACAAGCGCATGGATCAACTGGTCTGTCATGCTTTCACCTTTGCTGGTGCCTTGTTTCGTCCTCTGTGTGCCACGGCTATTGTCTCCCTGGCCATCAGAAAGAAGGTGAGACGCCTTGTGGATAGCGCTAAGGCTCGCAAGCGGGCGGCGGAGTATAAAGATCTCAAGGCTTGCATGGATTTCATTGCCTTTGTTGTCTCTGCCATGGATGATGGTGTCCGGCTTGGTGCCAGGATTTCGGCCCTGCTTGTTGCACTTCGCCGCTCGCTCTGGTTGCGGCAGTGATCGGCTGATGCCGCGGCCAAAAAGTCGCTCACTAGTATCCCGCTTCGTGGGGCACAGGTTGTTCGGGAAGTGTCTGGACCTCCTGGTCAAGGATGGTAGACTCCCTCAGCAACGGAAGCCTGCGCGGCCCTTTCGGGGGTTCATCTGCCTATCATTCCTTTCGAGGAGGAAGAGGCTCCTCATTTTCAGGTGGCCACAGAAATACCTTGGTTAGAGGTAGGTCCCGTGGCCGACCCAATCGTTGGATTCAGGAGGTGTTGTCCTCCGGTTACAAAATAGAGCTGGCAGTCAGGCCGCCCACAAAATTTCTTCGGCCTCGGATATCCCAGAACCCATTGAAGGCACAGGGCCTGAGAATGGCCGTGCAACACCTCCTGCGGTTAGGTGTGATTTGTCCTGTACCTCGTCAGGAACAGGTCAAGGTTTCTATTCCAATCTGTTCACGGTTCCCAAGAAGGACGGAACATTGAGGCCTATCCTGGACCTGAAGGGTCTCAACAGGTTTGTCCGAGTCGGACATTTTCACATGGAAACCTTACGGTCTGCGGTGAGCTTGCTTCGGCCCGGCGATTTCATGACGACGGTGGACATCAGGGATGCTTATCTGCACATCCCAATATTCCAGGGGCAACAGAGGTTCCTGAGGTTTGTTCTGGAGGATCAGCATTACCAGTTTGTGGCACTGCCATTCGGGATATCCTCAGCCCCCCGTGTCTTCACCAAGGTGCTGGCGGGTATCATGGCTATCCTGATTCTACCTGGACGATTTGTTGATTGCGGCTCAGTCTCTTCAGCAGGCCGAGAGCGATACCCGGACGGTGTTGTCCACTTGCGAGGATTTCAGCTGGGTAGTCAACTACCCAAAGTCTTCTATCACTCCCTCTACAGTGAGGTCCTTCCTGGGCATGATGATAGACACCCCTCAGGTCAAGGTCTTTCTGCCACAGCAGAAGGTTTTGGGCCTCCAGATGCAGGTGCAGGCCTTGCTGTCTTGTCAGCAGCCATCGATCCGTCTGGGGATGAGACTGGTGGGCCTAATGGTGTCTTGCTTCGAGGCCGTGCCCTTCGCCCAATTTCACATGAGACCTCTTCAGTTGAATCTGTTGGCCGGCTGGGACCGGATGCAGGGGTCGCTGGAACAGGAATTTTCACTGTCCCCCCTGGCCAGGCAGTCCCTTTTGTGGTGGCTGGACTCCCGGAACCTATTGGTGGGCAAGTCCTTTCTGACTCCCCGGTGGGCGATAGTTACCACGGATGCCAGTCTGACCGGCTGGGGAGGCGTTTGGCAGATGCAGAAGATCCAGGGTCAGTGGGGTCCGCAGGAGATCCGCTTACCCATAAATCTCCTGGAGCTGAGAGCGATCCGGTTGGTGCTTCTTCGCTCGACTCCCCATTTAAGGGGTTGTGCGATCCAGGTTCGCTCGGACAATCAGACTGCTATCGCCTACATCAATCACCAGGGTGGGACTCGGAGCAAGCGAGCCCTCTAGGAGGTGATCCAGACATGCTCCGCGTCTCCGCCGGACATGGACCTGTTTGCGTCCAGACACAATCACAAGCTCCCAAGGTCCGTCTCCCTTTCAAGAGATCCTCTGGCCTTTGCCACAGACGCTCTGGCAATTCTTTGGACGGAGTTCAGGCTTCTTTATGCATTCCCTCAGTTTCCACAGGGGTACAAACCATCCTGGTGGCGCCTCGCTGGCCGAGAAGGAGTTGGTTTGCGGACATAGTTAAGATGTCAGCGGATCGCTACATCATGCCTGACGACCCAGGGCTTCTCACTCAGGGGTCACTGCTGCACCCCAATTTACAGACGCTGGCTTTGACGGCCTGGCTATTGAAACCTCGCTCCTGACGGAAAAGGGGCTGTCGGCCACGGTTGTGCATACCATGATACAGGCACGGAAGAAGTCTTCTTCCATGATATACTACAGAGTTTGGCACGCCTACATTGCTTGGTGCGAGTCCCAAGAGTCTCCCTTGCCACACATTCGCTATTGCTAAGATTCTGGAGTTTTTACAACACGGCTTAGACTTGGGTCTCCAGCTGAGCCCCCTCAAGGGCCAGGTCTCGGCCTTAGGTTGATCAAGACCTTTTTCCAGGGTGTCACCCATGTCTGTCTACTGCGTAAGTCAGTATTACCAGCGTGGGACTTGAATTTGGTACTTTATGCTCTTCAGGGTCCTCCCTTCAAGCCTTTGTGCGATGCTGCATTGTCTATCTTGACTCAAGTGGTCAATTTGGTAGCGATCACTTCGGTGCGTTGCGTGTCAGAGCTGGCCGCGCTTTGTATGAAGCCTCCTTATTTTGAGCGGCATAAGGATAAGGTGGTTATTCCTAGTATGTCACACACCCCGCTTCCAACATTCATGACACTTGGGATACCGGCCTGTAGAGGGCGATCTTGCAGAGATGACATGGAAAAAAGGAGCCCCTCCTGGTCCATAAGTACTGGGTTCCTCCCACTATTCCTCAGTCTTTTCGTCTCTGCAGTCGGGGAAGCATTCAGAAGATGACTCTCCTTCAAGCTGCAGGTAGCCGGGCTTGCTCCTGGCCCTTTTTTCTCTATTTCTGAAATTTTTAAAACCTGTTTGGTTATATTGTATGCCTCCCAGCCCTGGCTGTATGGTTCAGGCAAAGATAGATACATACACCTTTGGTGTATACAGGAGTTTTTACTCCTCCGTGAGACCCAGATTTAGGTAGGCGGCTTCCGGGTTGGTGTGTCCCGATGTGGGATGCCCTTGTCCCTTTAAAATCCCCTTGTACCTGATGGGTGCATTTCTATCCTCTCCCCTTTAGTTCTCCTTTTAACCCTGCTGGGGTAAAAAGGAGGGGGTAAATGGGGGGGGGGGGGCGTTATCTGGGCTTATTTGTCACCATGCACAAAAAAAAAAAAAAAAAAAAAGACATGTAAAATAAGTCTTTATTTCTTATGTATGGTTTACTGTTCTATTTAATAGGAAATGTTTTATTTAGATTTTCCTGTCTCTGTCTAGGCAGCATTTTTTGCTTACCTATTAAAGCTTTGTTTCAAGCTGTGTTCAGATTTGAATTTTCCCTCCATTTTTGGCCATGTGATCCTGGAAGTGTGCGGGGCTTGGCATGCTTTTATTCAGAGAGCACCTGGTATGCTCTGTTTGACCTGTTTCCTTACCTCATGAGGTGAGCTTATCGCATGAGAGACCTAATGAATTACTCAGGGCTTGATCCGGCCTCTGATGAGTATGCCGCTCTTAAGCGATGTGAGAAGTTTGCATCTTTTGTACTTTCTGCCTTAGATGATACTCTGCTCATGTGCAGCAGAACCTCTGCCTTGTTAGTCGCCATCCGTCGGTCAATATGGTTGCGGCAGTGGGCAGCTGATATTGTAGCCTCTTTGGAGAAAAAATTGGATTCTGTCACTAAAGGAGGTAAATTACCTCAGCGTAAGAAGCAACGTCGTTCCTTTCTTGGAATGGCCTCTTTTAACCCTTTCGGGGGTCTAGATCCGGTAGAGGACCGGCTTTTCAGCCCCTAGAGGGAATGCATGGAATAGAGTTAAGGGACGTGGCTGTCCAAAACCAAATCTGCCACTAAGCCTGCTCAACAATGAGGGGACGCCCTCACCCTTATGGGTGGGGGGGCGTCTGTGGTTCTTCTTCCAGGTCTGGGTTCAGGAGGTATCAGACAATTGGGTTCTGGAAGTAGTCTCTTCCGGTTACAAACTGGAATTCGAGTCCTGGCCTCCTCCCAGTTTTTTCATGTCCCGGATGCCGTCAGATCTGGCAATTGCGCAGGGACTGCGGGCAGCAGTAGCGAATCTGTTAAACATGGCTGTTATCGGCCTAGATCCTCCAGCGGAAAGGGGTTTGGGGTTTTACTCCAACCTATTCTCGGTACCCAAGAAGGACGGCTCTGTTCGGCCTATCCTAGACCTAAGGAGATTCAATCAATTTATCTGTTTCAGAAAATTCCACATGGAGTCTCTGCGATCAACGATCGATGCTCTCCATCAGGGGGACTTCATGACATCCATAGACATCAAGGATGCTTATTTGTACATTCCTATTTTCCGGGTCACCAGAGATTTCTCAGGTTCTCTATAGAAGACCAGCATTATCAATTTGTGGCCCTGCCATTCGGCCTTACCTCGGCCCCAAGGGTCTTTACCAGGATGCTGGCAGGAGTGATGGCTATATTCAGGGTCCAGGGCATCTGCATTGTGCCTTCTCTGGACGATCTTCTTATCGCGGCCTCCTCCCTCGAACAATCAGAGTTGGATACCAGGACGGTGGTCTCTACGCTAGAGAGGTTCAGATGGGTAATAAGTTACCCCAAATCCTCTCTCTGTCCGTCCAGGGAAATTCTCTTCCTGGGCCTGATTCTGGAATGGTTCTGATTCAGGACTTGATTTGTCTATGCTTGTTCAACCCTCGTCAGTCGATCTGTCTAGGGATGAGACTAGTGGGATTGATGGTAGCTGCATTCGAGGCAGTCCCGTTTGCCCAGTTTCACATAAGGACGCTTCAGCTCTTCCTCTTGGCAAAGTGGGACAGGTGCCCACTATCATTAAAATCAGACTTTTCTGTTGTCTCCCCACGTTTTGCAGTCCCTTCAGTGGTGGTTAATATCGCACAACCTCCAGAAGGGCAAGTCATTTCTGACTCCGCGTTGGGAACTGGTTACCACGGATGCCAGCCTGGTGGGCTGGGGGGGCTTCTGGAAGAAGCATCAGTTCCAAGGATTGTGGGGGCCTCAGGAGGCTCATTCTCCAATCTATGTATTAGAGCTTCGAGCCATACGTCTTGTCTACTTCGACTGACCCATTTCTTACAGGGTCTGCCAGTTCAGATTCGGTCAGACAACCGAACAGCTGTTGCATACATCAATCACCAGGGAGGGACTCGCAGTTGGGGTGCCCTCCGGGAAGTGTCTCTGATCCTTCAGTGGGCAGAGATCAATGTTCCTTGCATATCAGCAGTTCACATTCCGGGGATAGAGAATGTGGAGGCAGACCCCCTGAGCAGGGGATGTTCTCGCCAGGGAGAATGGTCTCTCAATCCAAGGGTCTTTCAGTTTCTTTGTCACAAGTGGGGGACTCCACAGTTGGACCTGTTTGCTTCTCGCCACAATCACAAGCTGCCAGCTTTTGTGTCTCTATCCCAGGATCCTCTGGCAGTGGCAGCGGATGCCATGTCTCTAGCCTGGAAGGATCTGGGGTTCCTATATCTGTTTCCCCCATTCTCCATGATCAGCAAGGTGGTGCGCGAGCTAGCACTGGAGGAGGCGCCAGCAATTCTGGTGGCGCCAAGGTGACCAAGACGTCTGTGGTACGGCAGTGGATCGGTTCCATCTGCCTCTTCTTCCAGATCTCCTCACTCAGGGTCAGCTTTGTTACCCCAATTTACAAACGCTGGCTTTGACGGCATGGCTGCTGAAGTCTCCATCTTGAAAGAAGAAGGTCTTTCTGATGTGGTTATTCAGACTCTTATTAGAGCTAGGAAGAAGTCTTCCTCTGTCATTTATTACAGGACTTGGAGGTCCTATATTGATTGGTGTGAATCCAGGGCTTTGCCCTGTAGAGTGTTTTCTATTCATAGAAATTCTAGAATATCTGCAACGAGGTCTGGATATGGGATTCCAGATTAGTACTTTGAAATGGCAAGTCTCTGCCTTGGCAATTTTCTTTCAAAGATTGTTTGCTCTTCATCCTTTGGTTAAGACCTTTTTCCAAGGAGTCGCGCATGTGCGGCCTCCCAGAAAGCTTTTACTTCCTGTTTGGGATCTTAATTTGGTGCTTTCGGCTATGCAAGCTGCTCCCTTTGTGCCATTGCAGGATATTCCTTTTCCTATTCTTACTCAGAAGGTTGCCTTTTTAGTTGCTATTACTTCTGTCCGCCGAGTTTCTGAACTGGCGGCTTTGTCTATTCAAGCCCCTTATTTTGAGAGGCATCAAGATAAGGTTGTTTTTCCGTTTTAAACCGGATTTCCTTCCTAAGGTGGGGTCTGCTTTCCACCTAAATCAGGATATAGTTCTTCCTTCCTTGTGTCCTAAACCTAGTAACGACAAGGAAAGGGTCTTACATTCTTTGGATGTAGTTTGTTGTGTTAAGTATTATTTCGTTACTACCTCGGCCTTCCGCAAGACGGATGCCTTTTCTGTTGTGCCTTCTGGGCCCAAGAAGGGTTTTGCTCCTGCCAAATCTAAGTGGATACGTCAGGTTATCATTGGGGCCTATATGGCTAAGGGGAAGGTTCCCCCTTTGTGTGTCACCGCTCATTCTACTCGTGCTATTGGAGCCTCTTGGGCTTTTCAGCACCTTCTGTTGAACAAGTCTGCAAGGCTGCGACTTGGTCTTCTGTGCATACTAAGTTTTACAAGGTTTATGTGCGGGCCTCAGCGGATGCTGTTTTTGGCCGCAAAGTTCTGCAAGCTGCAGTAATTTAAGTTATGCATTATTCCTTTGGGATCCCCACCCATTATAGACACTGCTATTGGATGTCCCAAGTGTTATGGATATCGGGAAGTGGGGAGTGTGACATACTAGGAATAATACCATTTTGTGAGATACTCACCTGTAAAATGGTTATTACGAGTATGTCACACCCCCACTTCCCCCGCCCTTTTTTGTTCGAGGGATCCTTTATATGGGTATTATTGAATATAATTGGCTCTTGGTTCTTCACTGCTGTTTAAAAAGACTGAGGAATATTGTGAGGAACCCAGTACTTATGGACCAGGAGGGGCTCCTTTTTTCCATGTCATCTCTGCAAGATCGCCCTCTACAGGCCGGGTTTCCCAAGTGTTATGGATATCGGGAAGTGGGGGGTGTGACATACTCGTAATAACCATTTTACAGGTGAGTATCTCACAAAATGGTATTTTCTATTTCTGCCTGAAGCCACATTTTTGTATTGTGATATGTATGTTATGCCTCCCAGCCTTGGCTGATGGGCTCGGGCAAAGGTAGATACAACCTTGGTTGTATATGGGAGCTTGCTCCCTCCGTGAGACCTCAAATTAGGGGTAGGTGGAATCCGGGTTGGTGTTCCCCGGCATGGGATGCCCCGTCCTTTAAAATCTCCTTGTGCCTTTTGGGTGCTTATTGTTTTCCCCCCTTTTGGCTCTCCTGGACCCTGCTGGGGTGAAGGGGGGGGGGTCTTTATTTAGGGTGTATATTTTGGCCTATGCATTTGTTTTTTTTAAAAGGAAAAGATAAGAAAGTGACATACCTGTTTTGGGTTTTTTAAATTTCCCTCTTTTTTTTCGTTCGCCCCCTTCTATGATGTCATGCTATTGTCTTTGGCTGACCCGCCCTCTGCTCTCTGAGCAGTGCTAGGTGGTGGGCGGGGCTTCGAGTCAGCATCGCATTTCTGCTTCCTCTTCCTGTTTGACATGTGGTTTGCTGGTTCCTGTTCTGGTGCTGGCCTCCACTGGTCCTGGCTGCTGCGTTGGTGCAGCTGCTGGGCTTTTCTTATATCGATTGGTCGTAGGGCTATCGCTGGGCCGTTGTGGTCACTGTGAGTACCCTTTAGTTATACTAAAGGGAAATCTTTATTTACTGTCTTTTCTTTCTTGCATATGCATAAGGCTCATTGTGTTTTCTCTATCTTCCAGGGGGAAACTCTCTTAATAGGGGTTTCTCCTGGTCCTCCCACCTAGGGACTATTAAGGGCCATCCCGGTTAGCTTCGGCTGTAAAAATCCCATATACTTGGCGACTATAAAAAAAAAAAACACTATATGGAGGCATCTCAGGATACCGGGCTCTCAGTTCCTTTGGGACAGACTCGGCAGTGTTTGCGATGTGGGGCATCCCTTGTTGGGGATAACGCATTTCTTTGTGTAGCTTGTGCTCAATTGATTATAATACAGCATTCAGAGGCCCAGGCCTCAGGGTCTGGGGCTCCGGCCTCTTCTCCCACACCACCTTGTCTTGTCCATACCCCCAGGGATATTGTCATGGGTGGAGAGTGTTTCTGATGTATGTGCCAGATTGGCTCACATTGAAAAATTAATGTCTAGCTCTGTGGCCAAGAAGGCCTCGGCTAAAAGAAAACATTTAGCTCCTGCTGTTGAGGCAAATGAGCTTGATTGTAGCGAGCATCTTGATTGGTCAGATTGTTCTCCGTTTGGAGAAGGAGAATTCTTTGAGGAATCTGATGTTTTTGATGTTAAGCAATTTTTGGGTATTGACGCTGAACTAGGTGAAGGGGAGTTTTTTGACACCCCTAAAGCTCTTGCTCAATTGTATGAGGTTTTGACAATCGATCTTCCAGAAGCAGTCCCTCCTCAGAAGGGGGAGTTCTTTTGAGCCTCGTTTAGAATTTCCAGATCAAAAACATTTTGAAGAAATCATTCTTAAGGAATGGGAGAAGCCTGTGCGGCTTCCTGGCATTCCTTTAGGCTGGGATAAGAAATATCCCTTTCCTTCAGACACTGTTAAGCGTTGGTCATCCCCCCCTGTGGTGGATGCACCTGTGCTCAGTTTGTCCAATTCCTCTGTTTTGCATTCTCCGGAATCTACTATCCTTAAAGCGGACCTTCACTCTGAATAAGAGTCTTATTTGTTTCCCACACCCTGTACATACAGATTGTCCACATTAAAAATCATCCTACCTGCATCTACTGCATGTTATAAGTTTTTAACCCTTTAAACGCCAGCCACGTAAATTTTACGTGGCTGCCTCTCCAACAGTTAAACGCCAGCCACGTAAAATTTACGTGCCTGACTTTCCCCAGTAAAAAAAAAAAAAGTAAAAATAAAAGACACTTACCTGACCCCTCGTTCGATCCGGTCGGGTCTCCTCTTCAGCCAGAGGGGCTCCGATCGCCCATCGGGGCCCCTCCGGCTGCAGGGGAGGGCCCGGAACAGGGTGCCCCCCCCCCGTTTCAGCAGCCGCCCGGTTTACATTAAAAAAAAAAACAAAAAAAAAAAAAACAGTCACCTACCTTTGTCCCCGCCGGCTCCCGCAGGCTCTCCTCTTCACGGGGGGGGGCTCCGATCCCCCCCCCCCGCTCTTCTGTCTTCTGGAGGGGGCATAACAGCCCTCCTCCCTTGCCTCTTCCGATGGCGGCCGCCATCTTGGTGACGTCACGGGGCGGGGCCAGATGACGTCACCGCCGGGTGTCATCGGGGCACCCGGCAGTTCGTCTCTCAGATGCCGGTGACGGCTGGGCGGGGAAGGAGGGAGGTAGGCGATCCTCCGATCGCCTGCCTCCCCCCTTCTCTGCCCAGCCGTCACTGACAGCAGATCGCCGCGGGACACAGAAGATGAAGATCGGAGGTGAGTAAAGTAAAAGTTTTTTTTTTTTTTTTAATAAACTTTTTTAAAAAACGTCTTGGCTTTTTTTTTTTACCATTTAACCCTTTGTGAACTGGTAAGGGGTCCATGTGACCCCTTATACCAGTTCACAAGGCTGGGGAGATGGCAAGCCACCTGCGCTAGCGGGTGGCTTGCCATTAACCCCTGGCACCCCCATTACCTGCCTCCCCAAAGGCCAGGGGGGGGCAGAAGAGCCCGGGCCCACATGGGCTATGTGGGCTCGTAGGCTGCAGGGTGGGGGGGCCACATAAGCTGGCCCCCCCACTCTGTGCCTACAAGCCCCCATAGCTGGTCCCGGGCTGGTTACTGTGGGTAAGGGGGACCCCACGTCAATTTTTTTTTTGATTTTTAAGGGTTTTTAACCCTTAAAAATCAAAAAAAAAATGGGGTCCACCCCCCCCTGGGAGGGGGGACCCTATGTCATTTTTTTTTTTGATTAACCCTTTGTGTTCTGTCATCCAGCAGCTATAAAAGGCTTCTAGCAAGGGAGCAGAAGCCAGTGATCGCCGAGGGACAGAGTGCTCCAGGATGGATGGGAGGTGAGTACAGTGTAAAAAAAAAAAAAAAAAAATTAATAAAATATTTTTTCTCTTTTGTGTGTCTGTGTCATTTTTTACTTTTAACCCCTTGTGAACTGGTAAGGGGTCCATGACCCCTATACCAGTTCACAAGGCTGGGGGGATGGCAAGCCACCTGCGCTAGCGGGTGGCTTGCCATTAACCCCCGGCACCCCCATTACCTGCCTCCCCAAAGGCCAGGGGGGGGCAGAAGAGCCCGGGCCCACATGGGCTATGTGGGCTCGTAGGCTGCAGGGTGGGGGGGCCACAAAAGCTGGCCCCCCCACTCTGTGCCTACAAGCCCCCATAGCTGGTCCCGGGCTGGTTACTGTGGGTAAGGGGGACCCCACGTCATTTTTTTTTTGATTTTTAAGGGTTTTTAACCCTTAAAAATCAAAAAAAAAATGGGGTCTCCCTCCCCTGGGAGGGGGGACCCTATGTCATTTTTTTTCTCGATTTAACCCTTTGTAGTGTGGATGGTTTTTGTGTTTTTTTTTGTGAATGTTATAAAATACTTGTTTCAGTTAGGGGGGGTCTCCTGGGCAGGAACGGGGGCTACCGATAAATATGTGGTACCGTTCTAATCGGTAGAAATGGGGCTTTCACATGCAATATGATTTTCCTTAATAAAATACATTTTTTATTTAAAATAAAGGAGTCAATTTTCTAAAAAAAAAATTTTATTTATTTATTTTTTTTTTCACTTAATAATATTGTAAAAAAAAAAAAAAAATTACAAACAAGACATTTCATGTTAAAGTCTAAACTCTGCTGCAAAAAAAAAAATATATAATTTTTCTGAAAGTTCCAGCAAAAATGGCGCAAAACATGGCGCAAAACATGACGCAAAATGGGGAAAAATGGCCGGTCAACAGAGGGTGACAAAATCTCAAGTAAGCTGGCAATTAAAAGGGTTAATAGTACCTATGCATGTTGGGTATTGTTCTGTTCGGGGGACCTTGCGCTTTCAGACTTAGCTTGTTTTTTCTGGTTTGCATATTTATATTTTAGGAAAAGGTGTTTTTTATTCAGCTTTTTTATAAATTTTTTAGGGAAACCCTGCGCAACCAAAGAATTCTTTGAGGAATTAATTCCAGAAAGATGAGCCCACTACAGCAAGCTGGGTACCCTTAGAAAGCTTAACGTGTGTACTTTCAGGGAATATATGGTTTATGGGGGATATTCCAAATGTAAAGGGTTGTTTTGGTTGAAAAATCGCAAGGTGCGCACTTTGTCTGCAGAGCTGAAATTTTCAAGTAAAATTACCGTTACGCACATGCTTTACTTTGGGGTGTTTGGCAACTCTTCCCTTGACAGAACCTATGCATGTTGGGTATCGTTCTGTTCGGGAGATGTTGCTTTTTCAGATTAAACTTGATTTTTCTTGTTTGTATATAGTTTTTTTAGGAAAATGTGGCTTTGATTCTGCTTTTTTATCCTTTTTTTAGGGAAACTCTTTGCAACCAAAGATTACGTTGAGGGATTACTTCCAGAAAACTATGGCCACATCCACAAGCCTGGTACGCCTAGAAAGCCTGAGGTGTGTACTTCCAGAGAATATATAGTTTGTTGGGGGTATTTTAAATGTAAAGGGTTGTTTTTCTGGAAAAACTGCAAGGTGCGCATATTGCATAGCATAGTTGTATTTTATCTGAAAATCTCCTAAAGCGCTGTTTCAGTTTGGGGGAGTCTCCTGGGCAGGAAAAGGTGTCTACCTATACATATGTGGTACCGCTGTAACCGGGAGAAATTGGGATTTCACACGCAATAAGATTTTATTGACAAACTTACATTTTTTGTTCCAAAAAAAACTACAATATGTAAAAATTATTATTTTTTTTTTTTTTTTGCACATATTTCACCCAAAAATATTAAGAATACACCTAACAAATGACAAACAAGACATTTCATGTTAAAGCCCAGACTATGCTGAAAAAAACAATATATCATTTTCCTGGGAAATCCCTGGAAATCCCCTCAAAAATCACAGTTGAACAAGGGGAGCGCAAAATAGTGCAAAATGGTCTGGCAACAAAGGGTGACAAAATCTCAAGGTAGGCTGGCGGTTAAAGGGTTAAACATCCAAGGTGGTGGCTAATGGAAGCCGCCATCTTATCAGGCAGCCTGCAAACAGGAAGTGCCTCCTGACTGCTGCTCTGCATTCTGGGACTGCTGACAGTTTCCTGACCCCAGCTCTGCTCTGTCTGCGCAAAGCACAGCTATAACCCGCCCCCCTGTACCTTATCCCACTCTCCTCTCCTCAGTAAGTTGCAGCCCAGTGGGGGAAAGAATAAAAAGTTAGTGACTAAAAACATAAAATATATTAATTTTAGATGCTGGGGAACCGTTTTTTAAGAGTTTGGGCTTTTCATTAAATCACGCTGAAGGTCCGGTTTAAGGATGGGGAGGACAAACGTATTGATCAAATGGCTTGCCATGCGTTTGCTAGCGTTGGCTCGGCCTTACGACCTGTGGGTGCCTTGGCACTTATGGCAGTCGCTATTAGGTCTGTTATTAGAGATCTATCAAATTCCTCAGGGCTTGATCCAGCCTCTTAAGCTTTGTGATTTTTTTTGTGTCTTTTGTACTTTCTGCTTTGGATGATACCATGGGCATGTGTAGCAGAACTTCCGCTTTGCTCCCGAGAGGCTCTCTCCCCTTTCATCCTAGATGGCGGCCGCCATCTTGCCGCTAAGCCCCAACCCCCCGGCTCCGATCACCGGCTTCAGCCTTCTCAGCTTCTCAGATGCTGGTGATCGGTGCCCTGGAAGGAGGTGACAGGAGATCCTCTGATCTCCTTCCGCCTCCTTCTCTTTTTTTTTTTTTTAATTTTTTTGTAATAAAATACTTTTTATTAATGTGTGGTTTTTTTTTTCAACATTTAACCCCTTGTGAACTGGTAAGGGGTCCATGAGACCCCTTATACCAGTTCACAAGGCTGGGGGGTGGCAAGTCACCTGCCCTAGCGGGTGACTTGCCATTAACCCCCGGCACCCCCATTACCTGCCTCCCCAAAGCCCGGGGGGGGGGCAGAAAAGCCCGGGCCCACATAGGCTATGTGGGCTCGTAGGCTGCAGGGTGGGGGGGGGGGGCCACAAAAGCTGCCCCCCCCCACTCTGTGCCTACAAGCCCCCATAGCTGGTCCCGGGCTGGTTACTTTGGGTAAGGGGGACCCCACGTCATTTTTTTTTTTTTTTTGGATTTTTAAGGGTTTTTAACCCTTTAAGGGTTTTTAACCCTCGGGAGGTGGCCAGTCACCTGTGACTAGCGGGTGACTTGCCATTAAAGCCTGGCACCCCCATTATCTGCCTCCCCAAAGCCCAGGGGGGGGGCAGAAGAGCCCGGGGCCACGGGCTATGCAGACTTGTAGCCTGCAGGGCCAGGGGCCACAAAAGCTGGCCCCTGTGCCCTGTTTCCACAAGCCCTGCATAGCTGGTCCCGGGCTGGTTACTTTGGGTAAGGGGGACCCCATGTCAATTTTTTGGGGGGATTTTTAAGGGTTTTTATAGGGAGGGGGGACCCTATGTCATTTTTTTTTCTCGATTTAACCCTTTGTAGTGTCGATGGTAGTTGTATTTTATTTGTAAATGTTATAGATTACTTGTTTCAGTTAGGGGGGTCTCCTGGGCAGGAACGGGGGGCTACCGATAAATATGTGGTACCGTTCTAATCGGTAGAAATGGGGCTTTCACATGCAATATGCTTTTCCTTAATAAAATATATTTTTTATTTAAAATAAAGGAGGCAATTTTCTAAAAATGTTTTTATTTATTTATTTTACTTAATATTGTAAAAAAACAAAATAAAATTTACAAACAAGACATTTCATGTTAAAGCCTAAACTCTGCTGCAAAAAAATATAAATATAATTTTCCTGAAAATTACAGCAAATATGGCGCAAAATGGGGAAAAATGACCTGTCAACAGAGGGTGACAAAATCTCAAGTAGGCTGGCAATTAAAAGGGTTAATAGTACCTCTGCATGTTTGGTATTGTTCTGTTCGGGAGACCTTGCGCTTTCAGACTTAGCTTGTTTTTTCTGGTTTGCATATTTATATTTTAGGAAAAGGTGTTTTTTATTCAGCTTTTTTATACATTTTTTTAGGGAAACCCTGCGCAACCAAAGAATTCTTTGAGGAATTCCAGAAAGATGAGCCCACTACAACAAGCTGGGTACGCTTAGAAAGCTTAACATGTGTACTTTCAGTGAATATATGGTTTATGGGGGATATTCCAAATGTAAAGGGTTGTTTTGGTTGAAAAATCGCAAGGTGCGCACTTTGTCTGCAGAACTGAAATTTTCAAGTAAAATTACCGTTACGCACATGCTTTACTTTGGGGTGTTTGGCAACTCTTCCATTGACAGAACCTATGCATGTTGGGTGGTGTTCTGTTCGGGGAATGTTGCTTTTTCAGATTAAACTTGTTTTTTCTTGTTTGTATATAGTTTTTTTAGGAAAATGTGGCTTTGATTCTGCTTTTTTATCCTTTTTTTGGGGAAACTCTTTGCAACCAAAGAATACATTGAGGAATTACTTCCAGAAAACTATGGGCACATCAACAAGCCTGGTACACCTAGAAAGCTTGAGGTGTGTACTTCCAGAGAATATATAGTTTGTTGGGGGTTTTTCAAATGTAAAGGGTTGTTTTTCTGGTAAAACTGCAAGGTGCGCATAGCGCATATCACAGTTGTATTTTTTCTGAAAATCCCCTAAAGCGCTATTTCAGTTTGGGGGAGTCTCCTGGGCAGGAAATACATATGTGGTATCGCTGTAACCGGGAGAAATTGGGATTTCACACGCAATAAAATTTTATTGACAAACTTACATTTTTTATTACAAAAAAACACTACAAATTGTAAAAAAATAATTAAAAAAAAATTTTTTTCACATATTTCACCCAAAAATATTAAGAATACACCTAAAAAATACAAACAAGACATTTCATGTTAAAGCCCAGACTCTGCTGAAAAAAACAGTATATCATTTTCCTGGGAAATCCCTGGAAATCCTTTCAAAAATGACAGTTGAACATGTGTAGTGCAAAATAGTGAAACATCGTCTGGCAACAGGGAGTGGGAAATGCTGCAGGTAGGCTGGCACTTAAAGGGTTAAAGGAGGCAAATTGCCTCAGCGTAAGAACCAACGTCGTTCCTTTCGGGGATCGGTCTCTTTTAACCCTTCTTTTCTTGTTTTCAGAGCAGGCAGCAGAGGATAGGCCTCTTCAGCCCCAAGGGGGACTGCATGGAACAGAGGAAGAGGACGTGGCCGTTCAGATCAGAATTGGGGATCAAAGCTTAAGGTTGCTTCCAAGCCTGCCCAGCAATGAGGAGGCGCCCTCACCAGTGAGGGTGGGGGGGGGGGGCGGCTGCGGTTCTTTTTCCAGACTTGGGTCAAAGAGGTATCAGACAGAGGGATTCTGGAGGTTGTGTCCTCCGGGTACAAGCTGGAATTCGAGTTTCGGCCTCCGCCCAGATTTTTCAGGTTTCGGATCCCCGCGGATCCGGGGATCGCGCTGGTGCTCCGGGCAGCTGTTGCGAATCTCTTAAACATGGATGTTATTCGCCTCGTTCCTCTTGCGGAAACGGGTCTTGGGTTTTACTCCAACCTATTTACCGTTCCCAAGAAAGACGGCTCTGTTCGGCCTGTTCTAGATCTGAGGCGACTAAATCAATTTATTCGCTTCAGAAGGTTCCGCATGGAGTTAAGATCAACGATCGATGCTCTCCGTCAAGGGGACTTTATGACTTCTATCGACATCAAGGATGCTTATCTGCACATCCCTATTTGTCCCGCTCACCAGAAGTTCCTCAGATTCACAGTGGAAGACCAGCACTTTCAGTTTGCGGCCCTTCCATTCGGTCTCACCTCATCCCCAAGAGTATTTACCAAGGTTTTGGCAGGAGTAATGGCTATTCTCAGGCTCCAGGGCATTCGCATTGTGCCATTTTTGGACAACCTTCTCATCACAGCCTCGTCCTTCAATCAGGCGGAATTGGACACCAGGACCGTGGTTGCTTCACTGGAGAGGTTCGGTTGGGTGACAAACCATGCCAAATTATCTCTTTATCCTGTAAGGGAGATTCCCTTTCTGGGCTTATTCCTGAATACCCTTCAGGCCAGGGTATTTCTTCCTCAGTCCAAAATTGTTCTGATTCAAGACTTAATTTGTCTGTTCTTGTCCAATCCTTGTCAGCCTATCCGCTTGGGGATGAGGCTAGTTGGGCTGATGGTGGCCACATTCGAAGCAGTCCCGTTCGCTCAGTTTCATATGAGGATGCTTCAGCTGTTTCCCTTGGCGAAGTGGGACAAGTGTCCTCTGTCATTGAATCGGGTTTGTTTGTTGTCTCCCCGTGTTCTGCGGTCCCTTCAGTGGTGGCTGACTTCAAGCAATCTCAGAAACGGCAAGTCATTTCTGACCCCCTGTTGGGAGTTGGTCACTACGGATGCCAGCCTTATGGGTTGGGGGGGCATCTGGAGGAAGCACCGGTTCCAGGGGTTGTGGGGGCCTCAGGAGGCTCACTCCCTGATCAATTTATTGGAGCTAAGGGCCATTCGACTTGTTCTGCTCCGACTGACTCATCTTTTGCGGGGGCTGCCGGTTCAGATTCGGTCAGACAACCGGACAGCAGTTGCATACATCAATCACCAAGGAGGGACTCGCAGTTGGGGTGCCCTCCGGGAAGTATCTCTGATCCTCCACTGGGCAGAGATCAATGTTCCCTGCATATTGGCAGTTTACATTCCGGGGATAGAGAATGTGGAGGCAGACTCCCTGAGCAGAGCATGCGCTTGCCGGGGAGAGTGGTCTCTCAATCCCAGGGTCTTTCAGTTTCTTTGTCACAAATGGGGGACTCCACGGTTGGACCTGTTTGCTTCTCTTCACAACCACAAACTTCCAGTTTTTGTGTCTCTATCCCAGGATCCTCTGGCAGTGGCAGTGGATGCCATGTCTCTGGCCTGGAAGGATCTGGGGTTTCTGTATCTGTTTCCCCCATTCTCCATGATAAGCAGGGTAGTGCGCAAGCTAGTTCTGGAAGGGTCGCCAGCAATTCTGTTGGCTCCAAGATGGCCAAGACGTCTGTGGTTCACAGACATCACAAGGCTGGCAGAGGATCAGTTGCATCTGCCTCTTCTTCCAGATCTCATCACCCAGGGTCAACTCTGTTACCCCAATTTACCAATGCTGGCTTTGACGGCGTGGCTGCTGAAGTTTCCATCTTAAAGGAGGAAGGTCTTTCTGACGCGGTCATTCAGACTCTTGTTAGAGCTAGGAAAAAGTCTTCCTCTGTTTACTACAGGATTTGGAGGTCCTATATTGATTGGTGTGAGTCTAGGGTCTTGCCCTGTAGGGTATTTTCTATCCCTAGGATTTTGGAGTTTCTGCAACATGGTCTGGATTTGGGTTTCCAGATTAGTACTTTGAAAGGGCAGGTTTCTGCTTTGGCTATTTTCTTTCAAAGATCTTTTGCACTTCATCCTTTGGTTAAGACTTTTTTTCCAGGGGGTCACGCATGTGCGGCCTCCTAGAATGCTCCTACTTCCAGTTTGGGATCTTAACTTGGTGCTTTCTGCCATGCAGGCGGCTCCTTTTGAGCCATTGACGGATGCTCCTCTTCATATTCTTACTCAGAAGGTTGCTTTCTTAGTTGCTATTACCTCTGTCCGTCGGGTTTCTGAATTGGAGGCCCTGTCTATCCAGGCCCCTTACTTCGAAAGGCATCAGGATAAGGTGGTTTTCCGTTTTTAAACCAGATTTTCTTCCTAAGGTGGTGTCTGCCTTCCACCTAAATCGGGATATAGTTCTTCCTTCATTGTGCCCTAATCCTAGTAATAACAAGGAAAGGGTTTTACATTCTTTGGATGTTGTTCGTTGTGTTAAGTATTATTTGGTTACTACCTCGTTAGTATAGTGGTCAGTATCCCCGCCTGTCACGCGGGAGACCGGGGTTCAATTCCCCGACGGGGAGATGGTGTATTATTTGGTTACTACTTCTGCTTTCCGTAAGACAGATGCCTTTATTCTAAGTATGTCACACACCCCGCTTCAGAATAGTCATTACACATGGGTATAGTCACCTGTAGAGGGCGATCTTGCAGAGAAGATAATGAAAAAAGTGAGCCCCTCCCAGTTCATAAATATCTGGGACCTCCCACTCATTTCCCCAGTCTTCTTCTCTGCAGATCGGCGACAGTCAGAAGATGGATGTCTCCTGCTGGCAGGTAGCCGGGATAACCCCCGGCCTCTTATCTCTCTCTATTTCTGCCCGGTACCCCTCTTAACTGTTATACTTTGCCTCCCAGCCTTGGCTGCTGGTCCGGGCAACGGTAGATGGCACCCTAGGTGCCCAGGAGCAAATGCTCTGCCGTGAGACCCCATAACAAGGGGTAGGCGGCTCGCCGGTTTAGGTGATCCTGGCGCGGGATGCCCTGTCTCTTAGCCATCCACTCCCTGAGTGGCTTTTCTCCCCTCTCCCGGAATCCTTCCCATTAGAGGGGGGGGGGGGGGCTTTTCTTCCATATGTTTTTGTCTTTATTGTCTCAGGCTTTCATTGTGTTTCACTGTCATTGTTGGTCACTTTCAGTGTGAATGTCCCCCTTTTCTGTGAGGTTTGTGTTGTGTTTTACTTCATTTTCGCCGGCGTTGGCCCGAGCTGTGATGGCGGCAGAGGAGCTTCTCCTCCTCAGGCGCGGGGCCGGGCGCTCGGCGTGGCCACTGACAGAGCCGTGTTTTTGTGTGAGGGGAGGGGGCGGGGCCGGGCGTATCGCGCTGGCCCGCCCTCCTCTCCCTCTCTGCTTCCTCTTGCGGACGGAGTTGCGGTGCAGCAGGCTGAATGGCTCAGCAGGTAGAGCATTTAGATTATGGCAACAGGCGCTGCATGCTATGCTTGGCTTGATGTTTTCATATATAGATATATGTATATCGGCTCTCTCGTGACGGCGTTGCGGTGCGGTGAGTGGCCCGTGGGCCCTTTTGTCTGTCTTGCCACTTTTTTCTCCTTGCTGTCATATACGCTGAATGCTATGTTTGGCTTGAGGTTTTATATATATATATATATATATATATATATATATATATATATATATATATATATATATATACATGTATGTTTTTGTTATCCTTATGCTTGTGGCTGCATGTGTTCTGAATGGCCTTATTCTTGTATCCTTCAGGTGGACCTATATTGCTTAATTAAGGGGTTATTCCCGGTCCTTAGGTCCCTGGGTTATTGGGTCCTTAATCAAATCCTCCCACTAGAGACATTAAAGGGGCATCCCGGGTTGCCTATTGGCGTAATTCCCTCGGTCATTGCGACTTTATATATAAAATCAGCCTATGGAGGCTTCCAGGCTGCAGGGCTCGGGATGTCTTTGGGGCAATCCCGACAGCTTATGGGGTGTGGGGCTTCCCTTGCGGGGGATGATGTTTCTGTGTGTACCATGTGCGCTGCTGGCTGTAACACGGCAGTACGGGCCCCAGGCGTCTGGGTCGGCGCCGCCGGCCTACTCGCCTACCCCTCCCCGCCTGATCCGTACCCCAAGTGATATTGTCACGGGTGGGGTGTCACAATCTGATGTGTGTGCCGGATTGGCCAATCTCGAAAACTTGCTTTCTAGCGCTGTGGCCTGGAAGTTCCGGCTAACAGAAAGCTCTTGCTCCCTACCGCGCTGGCCTTTGACCTTGAGTATGACTCACAGGAATTGGTCTGATTATTCCCCGCTGGAGGAAGGGAATTTGTTTGCAGAGTCTGATGATTCTGACAATCTGCAGTTCTTTGGCGCTGGGGCCGAGCAGGGTCCGGGGGATTCCTTGGATACTCCTAAGGTCCTGGCTCTTCTGTTGGATGTTCCTAATCAAAGCATTTTTATCCTTAAGGAATGGGAGAAATCTGCTCGGCTTCCGGGCGTTCCCCCGGGTTGGGATAGGAATTATCCTTTTCCGGTGGACGTGGTGAAGCGCTGGCCTTCCCTTCCCGATGTGGATGCCCCGGATTTGGGGTTGAATTACACCTCCATTCTGCATTATCCTGTTTGCTCTACCCTCAAGGAGGGTGAGGGCAAACGTATGGACCAGTTGGCTGGTCACGGTGTTGCCGGTGTTGGGTCGGCCTTGTGGCCTGTTGGTGCTTTGGCGATTTTTGCGGTCGCTACCAGGTCAGTAGTCAGTGAGGGTAGTGTGGCCGAGCGGTCTAAGGCGGCTGGATTAAATCTCCAGTCTCTTCGGAGGTGTGGGTTCAGATTTCACCGCTGCCAGCTTACAAGCTTAGGGCCCTATTGACTACTTCTAGGCTTGATCCTGCCAGTGAGTGATGGGGTCACCGCCCTTAAGCGGTGCGATTTGTTTATGCCGTTGTATTTCGGGTGGTCCCGGTGCTTGGATCTTCGGGAAATGCCTTGTTTGCGTAGACCGTCGCAGGATGGATCATACGCTATTATTTTGTGTATTAGGACATCTGAAAAAGGAGGCTACGTCGCCTCTTTCGGGGGGCGCTGTTCCTTAACCCTCCCCTTCGTGGGGTCACAGCTGGCAGGGGATCGGCCTTCTCCTCCTCCAGAGGTGATTCCTGGTACAGGGGCAGGGGACGTGCCCATCCGGGGCATAACTGGGGCGTCAAGCCCGCGGCCACGCCAGATCAGCAAGGAGGTGGGCGCCCTCACCCTTGTGGGTGGGGGGAAGGCTGCGTCATTTCTTCCAGGTCAGGGACCAAGAGGTCTTGGACAGCTGGATTCAGGAAGTGGTGTCTTCCGGTTACAGCTGGATTTTGAGTACCCGCCCCCCTCCCTGATTCTTTGTCTCGGGTTCCTTCGGATTCTCTGGCCGCGCAAAGGCTCTGGCCAGTTGTGCAAAATCTTTTTGGACACAGTGGTCATTTGTCCGGTGTCTCCCTCAGAGGGGGGCCTTGGTTATTTTCACGGTGTCTAAGAGGGACGGTTCCATTCGTTCCGTCTTGGATTTGAGGCTTTTCGACAAGTTTACCCGTTCCCGGAAGTTCCGCATGGAAACCCTGCGTTCAGCCATCATTTCACGTTGTCAGAGGGACTTCATGACGTCCATAGACATCAGGCCTTACCTCGGCTCCAAGGGGTTTTCACCAAGGTGCTGGCAGGGGCGATTGCCCTCCTCAGAGCCCAGGGTATCCGCATCGTACCTTATCTGGACGTCTGTCTCATTTTGGCTTCTTCCCTCAGCCAAGTGGAGCTAGACACCGGAACGGTGGTGTCCACTCTGGAGTTATTCGGCTGGGTGACCAACTTTCCCAAGTCCTTCCTCTCTCTGGCCAGGGTGTTGTCCTTTCCGGGAATGTCTCTGGATTCTTCTCAGGCCTGGTATTCCTTCCCTGGCCACGGTTCTTTTGTTTCAGGAGTTGGCTCAGCTTCTTCTGTCCAGCCCTCGCACGTCCATCCGGCTGGGGATGAGACTGGTGGGTTTGATGGTGACTTCCGTCAAGGCCCTTTGCTCATTTTCACACGAGGACTCCCCAGCTCCATATCTTGGCGGCCTGGGACAGGGGTCCGCTGTCATTAGATCAGTCCTTCCTGATGTCTCCCCGGTTTTGGCATTCACTGCAGTGGTGGCTGGTGCAAGACAATCTGTTGAGGAGCAGGTCTTTTCTGACCCCTCAGGAGGCTCACTTTTCTATCAGTGTTCTGGAGCTTAGAGCCATCGGGTTAGTTCTGTCTTGGCTGACTCCTCGGTTACGGGGCTTACCGATTCAGTTTCGGTCGGACAAAAGTACTGTGGTTGTTTACATCAATCACCAGGGAGTGACTTGCGGCAGGAGTGCCCTCAGGGTTAGTGTCCTTGATCCTTGCCTGGGCGGAGAGCTATGTTTCAAGCTTCTTGATGGTGTACATTCCGGGAGTGGAGATCACGGTGGCGGTCTCCCTGTGCATGTGCTCCTCTCGCGGGGGGGGGAAATGTTCTCTCTATTCCCCGGAGGTGGATGTCTTTGTCTCTCGTCATGTTCACAAGCTTCCGGCGTTTGTGTTTCTCTCTTGGGATCCTCTGGCTCCAGCGGTGGATGCCATGTCTCTGATCTTGAGGGATCTGGGCTTCCTTTACCTGTTCCCTCAGGTTCCTATGGTGGGCAAGGTTGTGCGCCAGCTGGCCCTGGACGGAGCGTCGGCAATCCTGGTGGCTCCATGGTGGCCAAGACGGGTTTGGTTTGCAGACGTCGTAGGGCTGGCAGTGGATCGTTTCGATCAGCCCCTTCTGCCGGATCTGCTCGCTCAGGGTCAACTGCTTTACCCCATTTACCAACGCTGGTTTTGGTGGCATGGCTGCTGAAACCTCTTTCTTATTGGAGGAAGGTCTTCTGATGCTGTGATACAGTCTCTTGTTGGGGCGTGGACGTGGTCTTCCTCTAACATCTACTATAGGACTTGGTGGTTTTATTTTGATTGGTGTGAGGCTAGGGCCTTGCCCTGCTGGGTTTTTTCCATCCCTAGGATTTTTGTGAATTTTGGCAACTTGGGCTGGATTTGGGTTTCCAGCTTAGTAACTTGAAAGGGCAGGTTCTGCCCTGGTGGTGTCCTTTCCAAGGTCTTTTGCGCTTCGTCCTCTGGTTGAGACTTTTTTCCGGGGGTCACACACGTGCGCCCTCCTAGGTTGCCTCTGTTCCCCGTGTGGGGTTTGAATTCGGTTCTGTCGGCCCTTCAGGGTCCTCCTTTTGAGCTCTTGCACGTTATTGCCTCTTCTACGCTTACTCAGAAGGTGGCCTTTTTGGGTTGCCACCTTTTCTGTTCGACGTGTCTCAGAGTTGGCAGCCTTGTCCATTCAGGCCCCTTACTTTGAGAGGTATCTGGGCTAGGTGGTTTTCGCTTCAAGCCAGATTTTTGCCTAAAGTGTTTTTTTTCTTTTTAATCGGGACTTTATTCTTCCCATTTTGTGTCTTATGCCTAGTAACGACAAGGAGAGGATTTTTGCTTTCCTTGGTTGTGGTTCACTTGTTGGTGCTTATTCTGACAAGGGGTAGGTTTCCTCCTTCGTGTTACCGCTCATTCTACTCGTATTGTGGGTACGTCCTGGGCCTTTTGACACCAGTTTTCTGTTGAACAAGTTGGTAAGGCTGCTATTTGGTCTTCTGTTCCCACCTTTTCCAGGTTTTATAAGGTTGCTGTGCGGGCCTCAGTGGATGCTGTTTTTTGGCCGCACTGTTCTGCAAGCCTTAGTGGTTTAGGTTTGTGCATTATTGCCTATTATTGCCTATTCTGAAGCGGGGTGTGTGACATACTTAGAATAATACCATTTTGTGATTACTCACCTGTAAAATGGGTATTATGAGTATGTCACACACCCCGCTTCACCCCGCCCTTTGGTATTTTGGATCTTTTATTTGGTGAACCTTTTTAATGTTATGGTTTATATTTGGCTCTTCCTGGTCCCTTTACCTTACTGCTGTGTTAATACTGGGAAATGAGTGGGAGGTCCCAGGTATTTATGGGCTGGGAGGGGCTCACTTTTTTCCTTTTCTTCTCTGCAAGATCGCCCTCTACAGGTGGACTATACCCATGTGTAATGACTATTCTGAAGTGGGGTGTGTGACATACTCATAATACCCATTTTACAGGTGAGTAATCACAAAATGGTATTTTTGTTGTGCCCTCCGGGCCTAGGAAGGGGTTGGCACCCGCCAAATCTTCCATCAGTAAATGGATTTGTCAGGCCATTGTTGGGGCCCTATTCTGCTAAGGGGAAGGTTCCCCCTTTTTGTGTTACTGCTCATTCTACTCGTGCTGTTGGGGCTTCTTGGGCTTTTCAGCACCAGGCTTCTGTTGAACAAGTTTGCAAGGCTGCTACTTGGTCTTCGGTGCATACTTTTTCTAAGTTTTACAAGGTTCATGTGCGGGCCTCAGCGGATTCTGCTTTTGGTCGCAAAGTTCTGCAAGCTGCAGTTATTTAAGTTATGCATTTTTGCCTTGTGGGATCCCCGCCCATTATGGACACTGCTATATCCCAAGTGTCATGAATGTTGGAAGCGGGGTGTGTGACATACTAGAAATACAATTTTGTGAGTACTCGCCT